>PVKB01007156.1:0-42473 GCA_004027205.1 Ctenodactylus gundi
GAGACCACCACTGCCCGGAGGCTGGGCTCCGCTCATGTGGGTGGGGTGGGGTGACCAGGGACCTTCAGAGTCCCCTGTGGCGTCCCACCCAAAAACGTTTGGAGCCATCAGCTTTGGGTGTCCTGAACTCACTATGGAACCCAGGCTGGCCTAGAACTCACAGCAATCCTCCCGCCTCAGCCTCCCAAGTGCTGGGATGACAGGTGTGCGCCACCACACCCGGCTTACGTGGTGCTGGGGAACTGAACCCAGGAGCTTGCTCTTGTTAGGCCAGCGCTCTGCCGGCTGCCGGAGGAGGCATTTGAAGGGCCCAGTGTGTTGTCTGGCGGACGTTCCCGCCTCACAGCGGTGCCCGCCCTGCCCCCAGCAGCAGCTCGCCCATCCGGTGCCCGGTGCCCGGTAGACCGCGGAACCACCGCCACCGAGAGTCCTGGAGGCCCCCGCTGCGCGCTCCCCCACCGCACCAGGTCTGATTCCGGAACCGGGAAGGTGCCAGTTGCCTTTGTTCTGCAGCAGGCCGGCAGCGGGCATCCGTGGGGCCATGCTTTGCTCGGTCAGGCATTTGCACGGAGCTGGCTTTGACGTGGGCTTAGGTCGGAGTGCTAAAACCGTTCTGTGCGAAGCAGAGAGCTGCACCTGGCTTGGAGCTGGCACGTGCCGCCAGTGGCCAGCCGGGCAGCAGGGCTCTGCTGGGTGATGGGTGCCACCGGGAGGGGTGCTGCGGGCGGCTTCTGGGGGCGTGAGGGGGCGCCAGGCCCGGGCCTGCATGGGGCCCTCGATAGGGCTCTAGGCGCTCGCCTTCGGATCTGCGTGTGGCCTGCCCTCCGCTTCGCACCCTTGGGTGCTACATGGCCGGTGACCACACCCGCGCGGTGCCGGGTGTGCGGTGACGGCCCGGGCACCGCCATGCCTGCGGTGGGCAGTGGGTGGCCCCAGCAGGGCCGTGTGCAGCGTGCTGCCGGTGGGGCTGGCCTGAGCCGTGACCCCCGAGGCCGAGTCACGCCGCCAGCGTCCCCAGAAGGGTGGAGGCCTGGGAGGAAGGAAAGCCCAGAGGCTGCGAGCTGGGCGCGGGGAGAGGAGGAGGGAGGGTCTTCGAGGCCCCGAAGGGCACCACGGCGGGGGCCAGCGGGGAGAGGTCACGCGTGTGGTGCCTGCGTGCTGGGCTGTGTCTTCACAGTTTTGAAGAACCCGCTGTGGCCCGCCCAGGCCCTGTCGGGTCACCTCTGTGTGGTGTCCGTCCTGCCTGTGGCCACTGTGAACTGGAACCCTCCCCGGCTGGCCCCTGCTCCGGAGGGCAGCTCCGCCCCGCCGGCCCCGGTGTCGGGCTTGCAGGATGATGTCCGGAGCGCGGCCACCTGTCCCCACCTCCTCCCACCCAGAATCTCGCTGCTTGGGAGGCTCGTGTGCCGGGCGACGGAGTGTGGCACGGTCCTGGCACCTGTGCTTCTCCAGGGGTCCCCAGCACAGCACCGCAGATCCTGCGACCCACCCGTTAGACCAGCGCCCTCTGTGGCTCCACCTCTCTTGTGGCCAACGGCATCCTTCCGGTGGCCGCTGGCTCTGATGACCAAGCTGTCCCACAGGAGCGTGCCCAAGGCACAGAGGCAGCATGTGCCACCTCAGGGCCCTTGCACGGTCACGGCTTGCCCGCTCTTGGCCTGGTTTGTCTAACCCAGGCATATCCCACCTGCAGCCTGTTGTTTCTTCAACCTCATTTTTTGTGGGGATGAGCCGCCCTGGGCCACAGACCACATACACGTATAAGTACCTTAAATTCCTTTTTAAAATTTTCATGGCAATGGGAAGAAAAAATCAAAGGGTAAAAAGACACAATGGGCCACAGGTTGAACACGGAACATGCCAGTGAATGGGGTGCCACAGGGGGCAGCGCTTTCTGAGGCCCTGTGGAGACCCACCGTGTGGCCTGGCCCTGGGCCCCCCAGCACAGCCTGCTTCCTGGGGTGGGCGCTGCTCAGCCTCTGAGACCCCCAAGTAGACCCGCTGTCGGGGAGGGAGAGCCTCCTTCCGCGCTGGCCCCCGGTGCTGGAGCAGATTGGCACATGTCCCTGTGGCTGGTACCTAGCTGTCCTGGGGCCGTGGGGGCTGACTGGTTCTAGGACCCCCCCCCCCCGGTGCCCAGGTCCCTTGTATCCCATGGAGGGCGTGGGCACAGGACTCACCCACATGCCTGGCTGTCCCGTCGCCTCTGGGGGACTTGTGATGCCTACGTGCTGTGTCCAGGGTGGTGAAAGCTTACAGTTTGAGCTTAAATCATGATTTATTCCAGTGAGGAACAGACACACAGCCACGAATCCCCCCAGCCCTTGCCCCTGGCTCTGGGCACACGCGTCTGTTGCTCTCGCCCCTTTCTGGAGCGGTTCTGGACGTCCTCGGTCCTGAGTCTTGACGAGGGACGATACAAAAAATTCAGTGGCCGCTGCCGCCGGGTGCCGCCCTGCAGAAAAGCAGCTCGTGAGAATGCGGCGGAGGGTCCGCATCTGCGGTCACCGGATCTCGCACCACGTGGTGCCTGGCTCTCCCCCAAAGTCAAAATGAGCACGAAAGGTCAAAGTTGTAAATAGATTCAGGACACTGAGGCGGCCCCCACGGCACAACCAGAGACACTCAGGAAGAGGGCCTCCGGGACCACTCCAGAAAGCGGGGGTGGGGGGCGCGGAGCGAGGGGAACCGTGTGCCAGGTGCGGGAGGGAATTGAGGGCCACGCGTCCTTTCCTAAGATACATTTTTAAAGATTTAAACACCCCCCGCCCTGGTGGCCCACGCTGCGTAGCCGCGTCTATGAGGAGTCTGTGCCAACGTCACCTTTCCTGGGCCGGACCACCAGACCGCGGGGGGCTGCGGCCGCTCCTGTGTGCCCACCGCCACAGCAGTGGGTTTCTGCCTGTTGCGTGTGAGCAGTGACTTCTGTTTAAATGCACGCGGGGCTGGAAACTCCTCCGAGGTCAGGGACCTGGTGCTCCCTGGCCGGTTCTGTCCTGCCCGGGCAGCGCCTTGCCCTCGCCGCCCTCGCCAGGAGGTGTGTGAGTTAGTGCTGGTTTTCTGAGCGTCGGCTACGTACGTACTACAGAATCTGTTTTCTTTTGGCAGATTCCCGTCCTCTTAACTCTCCTGCCCTATTTCTGTCCCACTGGGACCTCAACGCCGGGAGACTGACGCCCAAATGACGTCTCTGGGATGCGAGGTAACGGGGCCTTGATCCTGCCAGCAGCCGGCTCCTGTCCTGGGCTCCCCAGCCGTGCTAACGCTGGACACCCGCCCCATCTGGGAGCCCGAGGGGACTGCAGCGCTCACCATAGTCACCAGGGGGTGCTGCACACAAGCCTCCCTAGTCCCGGGGAGCAGGCCTTTTCTAGGGAAGGTCCTTTTCCTACAGAAATCCGGGGGACACTCACCTAGCCGGCTTTCAGCACTGACCAGCGCTACTGAGAATTAAGTGCTAGTACTAAGCCTTTTTCTGGAGCCCAGCGTTTCTTTGAGACCATGCTGGAACTGTGGCCACACCCCGTCACAGGCATACGTGTTTGTGCGTGCTCGCTGTGGGGTGCGGGGCTGGGGGCTGAGGGACCCTCTGGTCCCTTCTGGCGGGGGGGTCAAGAAAACGTAGTTCAGAGACAGATTCTGGGAGATGGATGCACTCAGGCATAACCAGCTCCTGTTAAACACTTTTACTGTTACTTTGTTCTTAAAAATTACTGTTCAACATTTTTTTTAAAAGAAAAAAACACATTTAATTTTCAGAACTTGGGCTGGGGTAGCACTGGCCTAGTGTATGTGAAGCTCTGGGTTCCGTCCCCAGCGACACACACACACACACACACACACACACGTGCACACACACAGCTCGCCACCGCCTGCATTCAGGGTATGGAGGCAGCCGCGGGGCGTGACTGCCACCACTGGGGGGCAGGAAGGAGTTACTTCTGGGTGGACAGCCCATGCCCCGGCGTCCTGGCCTGGCTGGACCTCTCCCCACGTCTTCCCCTGGGAGAGAAGGGGGCGTCCGCAGGGCTGAGATGTGAATTTGGGGACCAGTGTGACCACCCACCGCCCCCACCCCCACGCTCGGCTCTTGCTGCTGGCCAGGGCCGCCTGGCTGGGGATGGGCCTCCCCAGCATCCTGGTTTTCTCTGAAACCCTTTCAACGCGGGCTCTGGCCTACCGAGTCCAGCCCAGAGTGGCCCCGCTCCCGGCCTGTGCCGGTGCCTGCTAGGCTCCGGCCTTCTGGGCCTAGGGCTTGGGCTCAGCACCCCGGCGCGGGACTCTCCTCAGGGTGGATCACCCGCTGCCCTCCACAGGCTCCGGCGGCAGCTAGCAGAGCCAAGTGCCCGGGAGCCCGGGTGCTGGGCTGCGGGGGGTGGTGGACCGTTCCCCGCCTTCCCCGGGTCCGGGACCAGGGCCCGCCGCTCCGGTTTCTGTGTCCGGAGGGCAGGCGGGGGCGAAGAGGCTGTCCTGTGCACTGGGGGCTGCGCTACTTCTGCCACGTTGGCGTCTGCCAGGTTTTGCCTCTGCACGCTGTGGTAAACACGGCCAACCACAGAGACCACAGTCTTCCCCCCAGTACCGAGCAGGTCCTGATCCCGATTCTGAGGTTGGGCTCCCAGCCGCCGCGTCCCCACGGGCTCTGCGCCGTCCTGACACCCTGCCCTGTGTGTTAATTCTGTCCTCAGGGCCTGGCTCGCTTTGCATACTGATGAGCTTGCAGCAGCGATGGTAATTCGTGCTGGCACCCAGAGTCCCGCATCGAGACTTGGGGGGTGGCTGGGGACCCCAAGGACGGAGATGTGGGGCCGAAGCCTGTCCCTGCGTCATCACACGGCCGTGGCATGGCGGGGCCACCCACTGTTGGCCTCTTTCTGTCCCTGGGGTGTGTGTGGGGGGTGGGGACCGAAGGCCAGGGAGACCACAGGGGCTTTTCTGATGGATTCTGGGACAAGCACGAAGAGCCATAGCATCTAGACAGCCCCAGGGGCCACGTGCGGCTCCGGCAGGGTGTTTTCAATCCCGTGTTGATTTCTTTCGCTACTCCCTGGCTGGCCCAGCTGGCATCTATTTAGGAAATGCATAAACCCTTAATGCCCGCACGAGTGGAGCAGGGCGGGGATAGAGGAGCAGAGGCCTGAGCTAGCGCAGGCAGAGGTGGACGGAAACGGCTTCTGATGTTTTCTGGGCTACAGACTTGCTTGGTCATCCGGCGGTATTTGCTGGGCCCCAGGTGGGCTGGCACCGGGGACGTCTTCATGAAATGAGTGCCATGTCCATCCGGAGCGGTGAACTCGAGCCCTGGTGAGGGGCTTGCCTCGCCGGCAGGGCAGCTGCAAAGAGTTTAGGCCCACGAGGCGCCCGGCCCCCGCCCAGCACGGCACCTGTTACCTTCATTACCTGGTGGAACAGGTGCACCTGCTGGAGGTGGGTCTGGTGCCGCCTCCCCAGGCCAATCTTGCGGCGTTGGGAGGTCCAGGGTGGGACGGAGGCATCTCGCCGACTCGCCCAGTAGCCTCCGTGTGTGTGTGTGGGGGGTATCTGCACGCAGTGGGCGCGCGTGCCTGCGTTCCTGGCTTGGAGCCAGCCTGCCCCGGACAGAGGCCTCGGCTGCTCGCCTCCTGTACGCTCGGGTGCCGGGCGGTGCCCTGCAGGAGGAAAGCGGCCGGCGTGCGGAAGCCCTGAGCAGCGTCTCCTCTGGGGGCAGCTGGAGTCCGTCTGGCGGGGTTCGATGCCAGGCTTTGCTGAGGACGGTCAGTCCCCTGGAGAGGGGTGAGCCGGGTCGGGGCTGCTGAGCACGGACGCTGCCCAGCGCCGTGCTGGGCTTTGCTGCCAGGGTTCCCAGTCGGTGCGGGTGAGCAGCGGTGCCGGGAGCCTCGCGGGCTGTGTGGGGTTACTGAGTCAGGCGGGGGCTGCCAGCGGTGCCGACCGACTGGGCCCTTTCTCTCCCCTGTTTCTGACCCTCCCTCCCTCTTCCCTTTGCAGATGGCGAGCTGTCCCCAGGACCTGGACAGGTAAGCAGCGTGCATGCTGTGAGTGACCGCGGGCCCGGGTGGGCTGTGCTAGCGTCATTGCTGGCCTGGGACGCTGTGGGTCCCTCTCGGGGCCCTTGCTCACCTATGCTCCTGGGGTCGGCGACATACCTGCTCGCCCACTTTGCTGCCTCTCCCATTTACAAAGTGCTCACCTTGCCATGATGGCGGATACAGTGTGTGAAGGCAGGGGCTGCGCCGGGATGGCCCCTGTATGCACAGCGCACGAGGTCACGGGCTCCGGCGTGCCCCACTTCTGCCCTCACCCCTGCCCCCTCCTCCTGATGCCCTTCCGGGCCCCACTAATGTTTCCTTTCAGACTGTCTTTGTTTCCAGATCTGAGAGGGGACGTGCAGTGCCTGTCGTCCTGTGGCTGGCTGGCCTCACGTAGCATGACATCTTCCGATTTTTGTTTCCCTTCAAATGACAGAATTTCATTCTTCCCGGATGAGTAATGGTCCCCTGCGGGTGCGTACCGCGCTTTCTCTACCTGCCCATCTGCTGATGGTGCCCCGGGCGGGTCTGTGTCTTGGCTGCCGACTGGGCGTGCAGGTGACTTGCTGGCTTTGTGACCCAGGAAGTGGACGGCTGGATCACACAGTCATTTTACTCCTTCCGTAGAGGCGTTCCCGACGGGCTCCCCGGTCTCCGCCGGCGTGTGTCGGAGCCGCTTCGCTGTTGCTGACGGTTGTGTCTCCCCGGTGGCTTGTGATTCTGAACGCTTCTCGTAGATTTATTGGCCGCGGATAATTTTCCTTTTGAGAAACATCCCATGGTGCTCGTGTTTGCATACGACAACCTTACAGAGAATGTTGGGCGATACGATGATTTTATGCCACTTTTGCAGATGAGGGGCCCAGGCTCTGTGTCCACGGGCGGAGGCCGGGGCTGGATTGAGTGATGGGAAGACGTGTGCAGGGTGGCAGCGGAGGAAGGCCCCCCGGAAGTACCTCAGCGCCCCCACAAACAGGGCACGCATACCTGCTCACACAGGGAGCCGCAGAGGGACCCAGGCCTGGGTCGGGTGCAGGGAGGGAGGGCTGGCTGTGTCCCCGCTGCTCCCACCCCAAGACCTGAAGCCGTGGTGGGGGGCGGTTACATCCAGGGTTCAGTTTGGAACCCTGTGCTACACTTGTCAGAGTGACATCTGCTGTGGGCACAGTCCTGTGGCCCCGGTCCCAGGCTCGTGCCTGTGGCAGATCCTGCGGGCCAGAGTTGGCCTGGCAGCCCGGGAGCGGCCCCACCTTCCCTCCTAGTCTCGGGGCAGTGACCTCACCTGCCGGGTAGGACGGGGTAGCGTGCACAGGACCCTGGGGCTCGGGCTGGGCTGGTGAAAGTTAACATGGTGCGGGGGGGGGGGGGGTCTCGGTAACCTCTGCCCGCAGCCTGGCGAGCTCTGTCCCGTGGCTAGGGCCTGGGGTGCAGGCTCTGAGCTTGTCCTGATGCCAGGTGGATACCTGTGTCCCGGTGGGGGCTCATGTCCTCACCACCTGCAGCTGCTGGGTTGGCCCTGGGCGTGAACACACCACAGCCGTGGGCAAGCCATGCCACGCGGTCATCGGTCCCTGCCCTGTGCTGGGCAGCGCTCGTGGCCAGCGGGCTCTAGGTGTGACTTACCATCGTGGCATTGGTGGCCACACACCTGCCCTGCCTGTCCTTTCCCAGTCACTGCAGCACGGCACGGAAAGAGTCACGGTCTGCCATGGGGCCGAGGGCTGGTCCCTCTACAGCGAGGCCCCTGGTCCCTGTGGACGGGGCACCCGGGCTCACCCAACCCCGGCAGAGGCACTTGGGGACAGAATGCCCTCGGGCACTGCCCCGGGGTGTGGGCACCACCTTTGACCCGTGTGTCTGTCTGCCAACAGCTCCCGCGGTGTCTCCAGTGCAGCCCGGATGACCTGTGCCGCTACCCACGTCGCTGCCGGAGTGTGTGGCGTTTCCCTCTGTCCGGACGACACCCGGGACAGGTAGGGGATCAAGTGGGATTTCGGTTTGTGGCGTTTTGAGGAACTGCTGTCCTGCTCTCCAGCGTGGCCGTGCCAGCTGACTTCCCACCTACAGGGCAGGAGGCCCCGGCCCACCTGCGCCTGGGCAGCCGGCGTCGGTTCTCCTTGACCGCTGCACTGCTCTGGGGTGCGTCTCCGGGTGCCGGATGTGCTTGCTGTGGCTTGGACCCGAAACCCCGTGTTGGAGAAGCAGTTCAGTCACTGCCTCTATAGCTCGTCTATAGATTTCTGTGTGGCTAAAGCAGGGCTGGTTGGAAGGGGCGGGTCACTGGGACGTGACCTGGGAGTGAACCTGTGAGCCCCTCCCCCTGGCCTCCTGAGCTGGGTCCCTGGCAGGGTCATTTTCCCATCAGACCCAGTTGCTGGGTTTTGAGGACTGGGCTCATGGGGATTTGGGGAGGGCAAAGCTCTGGCTCCCACGTTCACGCCTCATTGGGATGTTTAGTACACGTGGATCATGAGACTCGTTACATGCCAAGCCTGCGCGGCCGCCAGCCTCCGGAGAGCCGGAGTGTGACGCCTCCTTTCCTCACTCCACGGACCTCCGTGACCAGCTGGGGCGGGAGAGGAGGAAGGGGGTGACCGTGGCCGGACACGCCTGCTCGTGCCACGACTCCTGCTTCTCTGTGCTCAGCAGCTGGGATCCCTCCCAGACCAGACGTCTCCCAGTCGGGCGGCTCTGGTGCTGAAATGACCAGAGGCAGCGGGAAAGATCTGGTTGCATTAGCGCTTGGAGTGTTTGGAGAAGCCAGATACTGAGTTAGTGGGGAAGAGGCTGTGATTGTGATGGAACTTGACTATGCAGGAAGGTCGCCCCCAAAGCCCATGTCCGGCAGGTGATTCAGTCGTGGTGCCGTCTGGTGCTGTTAAGGGGTGGGGCTTGAGCAGGAAGGGCACATGCCAGCTCTGCCCGTCCCCCCTCTGCTTCCGGCTCATGGTGCCCTCCTCAATAGCTTCCCCCTGGCTAGGGCTCCGCCGGGCGCTTTCATCGTCGCCAGCCACCCGTGAATGGGCAGATCTCCTGAAACCTTTCCTCGCTTAAGCTGGGGGTATTGAGTGCTGTGTCCCAGCAGCAAGAGACTGACCACGACGTGGACTGGGGGCGGGATCCGTGTGGGGTGTCACAGGCGGCACTCGGCCTCCCGTCAGCACGCTGGGAAACTCAGGTCCCCGTGAGTCCAGCCCAGACACCCTTCCTCTGTGCGCTGCCTCAGGGCCCAATCTCCGGCCCAGGAGAACTTTCCCCAGAAGGGATCGGAAGCCTCTCTCCCTCTGTCGGAGAGGGCGTAGGAGCTAAGATTAACGGTGCTTTACTGGAAAGGGTTGATGCTCTTATAAAACCGCGGCACCTTATCGGCCCACGGCTGATATGATGAATCTTGGTTCCCGGCTTGTCTGGCTGGAGGCTCGTACAGGACACTTTTGCACGTGACTGGGTGAGTCCCGAGGGTGAGACCTGGGCGCTGTCTCTGGTCCCTGGCGTCTTCCTCTCTGGGCTTCCTCCTGCTGTCTGCTTCCTGCTGCCATGTTGTCAGCAGCTGTCCCCCTGTCGTGCCTTCCCAGCCTCACGGCCCTGCCTGGCAGCTGCCACCCATGGGCTGACCCTCCGAAACCAGGAGCTGAGCCAACCCTCCCCTCCTCTGAGGTGCCGGTGCCAGGTGCTCCATCCCAGCAGCGGGAGGCTAAGGCTGTGTTGGGAGATGCTGGACTTTCCTAAGAAGACACAGCGTGGCAGAGTGTAGTGCGCAAAGCCTGGGTGCGGGACTCCCGCCGTTCCAAGCCGGGGTCAGCGGTCAGTGGGCTGCCCCTGGGAGCCGTGCCCAGAGGTGGGCCAAGGTTGAAGGCCCGCATTTCCCTGGCCTGTTCTGTCTTTGCCTTAGAGGGCCTGACATTAGACCTGTTTACTGCGCTCTGGGCAGCAGTGCAGGTGCCTGATTTTTGCCGGACTCTGTGACTGACCTTCTTGCTGTCTTATAGATGTGGCCCTTGTTTGAGCGGCTTGCTAAGAGGCCTTTCTGTGCCTCACCCCTCCCACGATCCCCAGAGTGAGTTCTCTGAGGGCACACTCAGAGACAGGTGGCATGCTTTGCCCTGGCTGGCAAGTGTGGCAGCAGAGGAGGGCACCCCTGTCCTGGGCACGTGTTGCTCCCCAGGAACCCGGGCTGCAGGGGCCTGTCTGTGCACCACACAGGCACGGGACAGCAGCTCCTAGTGTGTCACCTTGAGTCCAGAGAAGTCATGCCGTTTCTGTCATCCATGCTCCGTGGGTGCCCCGCTGGTGACAGGTGACATTACCAGCAGTGAGGATAGAAGGGTTTAAGGACAAAAGGCTAAGTGGATAAACCACACCCCTGGCACGGTCAGCCCGGTCCCTTTCATCCCTGCTTGCCCTCGAGGCTGCGGAGGGCCTGGGCAGTGGCTGGCAGGCTTGCCAGTGCCCCTGCTCCCTGTGTTGTGTCTGCTCCTCAGTTCTAGACCCGAGTAGAACCAGAACTCAGGGTTGCTTCCCCCTCTCTGTTGTCTCTGGTTGCGTGACAACGTCTCATTCTTTAACTGGTTTTGGCTCAACCGTGAACGTCAGGGAGGAGGTGGAGGTGACCTCCATCCCCTGGGCCTCTCGACAGGGCGGGGCATCAGGGTGGGCAAGAAGGCAGCTGCCAGCAGGGGGCAGGCTTCCCCCACCCAGGCGGAGGGCTGAGCGCTGTGAGCCCTCTGAGGGACAGGGACAGGGACGGGCCTATGTTCCTGCCTCTGTCGCTAATGCCACTGGACACCTTATGTAACCTGTTCCTTGTTAGCGTATCTACGTCTCAACAAATAACACGCGTGAGTGAAAGAGTTTGGAACAGCACGACAGTGAATGGTCTTGCATGTAGGCCTGGAGTGTGGGTAGCACTCAAGCTTCGGTGGCCCAGGCCCGTCACCCCAGCCCTCTGGGAGGCTGAGGCAGGAGGACCGCGAGTTCAAGCCCATTCTGGGCAACTTAGTGAGACCCTGTCTCAAAGTCAAACATAAAAAAAGATTCTGTAGACGCAGCTGTGTAAAAGCCCTGAGTTCCGTCTTCAGCATTGAAGAAGGGGGACAAAGTGTGTCGACAGATGTTGGTGACCACACTGTGAAAGTCCTGTGATCCTAAAGTAGGATTCCAGGAATCAGCACGGACACTGCCATGCGTGTCACTTGAGTGTGCTTGTGATTAGGAGAGCAGAGACCGCCTGCCTGGATCCCAGCCGCCTCCCAGGCCCCCTGCGCCCCACTGTCACCCGGGGCCGCTCACGTGAGGCACTGCATTCGTGTCTGGAAGTATGGGTAATTACAGAGCTAGCTTCAAAGAGCCACACTGACAATGTCTTTTTTGACACAAGGCATCACTCTATAGTTGAGGTTGACCTAGAACTGGTGGCAGTCTTCCTGCCGCAGCTGCCTGATTGCTTAGAGCACAGGTGTGTGTTACCATGCCCTGCTAATCTTTGTGTGATTCTGGGGGCTGGAACCCAGGGCCTTGCTCATGGTAGGCTAGCTCTCTAGTCACTGAGCTACGCCCCCAGCCCGACATTGGGAATTTAGAAGCCCACCCACGAGAGCAGTGCAGGAGGGTGCTCGGTATATCATCAGTGCTCACCACCTGCTTGACTGGCATTCCTAGGGCAGCTACTTGGGGCGTAGGCACCCTTGGCAATACACGGGGTCTGGTGCATTTGCTATAGCTTACCTGCCAGCCCGTGTGGGCCAGCTGTGTTCGCAGGACACGCCGTCATGGGATTCAAGGGGTCTGTTCTTACTGTCGATCAATCTGTGATCTTACCGAGACTTGGAAGTTAATTTTGATTGTCAAAGTGCCTGTGGTGCTATTGTCAAGATTTAACAGGTGTCAGATGGTGGCTTTCCGCTTGAGTTCCTGCCCCTGGAGTTATGACATGGGGTCTGTGTCCGCCGCGGTCTCATTGCTGGGACACAGTGCCCACACCACAGCTCAGGGGTAGACAGGGAAGGCGTGTTCCAGCACATTTCAGAGGTCACCGTCCACGCATGGTAGGTGGTAGTGGTGGAGAGGGCGGCATGGAGGACAGCTGCCCACCACACGGCACCACCTCCTGTCAGTGTGTAAACTCGGGCGTGTGTCGGCCCATGAGCTCAGCGCCCCCCCATGCGGTCGCCTTCCGCAAGGACACTTTGGAGGATGCTGTAGGCTTGCACCGTAATGGGCACCACCATGTGATGGCAGCATCGTGCGTGTGTGCGTGTGGCGGGGGAGCTGGTTAATGTAACACTCTGTACCTCAGGCCAGACCCGCATCCTATTAGAATATTGTCACAGGCCACACTGAGCGTGTGGTGTTCTGAGGTAGCTTATTACTAAAAGCGGCCCGGCGGCCCCACCCCTCTGCCCCGGTGCGCTACCAGTACTGTTAGCCTGGGCAGAGTGGAATTGGGGAAATCAGTGTGCTGCAAGAAATAATGCAGTATAAATTAAGTAAATTAAGTGAATCAAATTAAATATGAAACAATGTGTTCAATTATCCGCATTGCTGCGTCCCCCTCACACACGGGACCTGGGCGCATTGGTCTCCTTCCTGGGCAGAGCCAGCCCGAGCCCAGCGCAGTGGCACCGTCCACCGCTGGCAGGGCCATGCTTGGTGCGGTTTGGGTTTGGCATGTTGGGCCCTGGTGAAGGGCACTGCCGGTTGGAGCCAGTATGAGAGAGAGAGCTGCCACGCCATCCGTGTGGTTATGAATGCACAAGCCAGTGTCTTTGCGTGGCTGGGCATATTTATTTATAATGTGCTATTAAATGCTCATATAAGTTCAATTATGTGGTGAGCCGTTTATTAAAAATGCATTAGTGGGATGGACTCCCGTGAGCCTGCCAGATGAAAAGTGGGCGTGTGATGGCCCTGGGGAGGATTTGGGTTGGGATCAAGCTAGGCTCTGCTCCCAGCCCGGAGACTGACACCCCCTCAGGCCCGTGCTGGATGTCGCTGTCCTCTAGATCCGGTGGTCCAGGGGGCCTGGCCTGCATCTCTTTCCGTGCGGCCTTGATGCCTGCAGAGGCCACCTTTCCAAGTGGCTAGGCCTTGCTGTCCCTCGGGGGGATTCCTGACGCCAGTGTCCATGGCCCCCTGGCACAGCGTGTTTGCCAGGTATGATTTCTGTGTTCAGGAGAGCCCAGAGCCACGTGTGATACCCCGTCCACGCTCAGCCCTCTGTGGGGTGGGCTCCAGCTGCCCTGGAAGGCCCCCCTCTGGGGACAGGCCATAGTTCCCAGGTATTTGCAGCCCACGTGAGTTTTGTCACCAAATGTCATGTTGAGGGAGTGATAGTATCCCAGACGGGTCACACGGCTGGAAACAATGAGCCGGTGGCTGGGTTCTTTGTGTGTCGCCGCCGTGCTGTGTGGAAGGTTCCAGAGGGTCGCCCTGCCGCCTCTGGGAAATCAGCCTTCTGGAGCCCCCCAATTTCTGCATCTGTGAGGGGTGATCGAAATATGTGGTGGGTGTTCACACTTAAAATGTTATTACAGGAAAAGCCCTGTTGCCGGAGCCCCCCAGGTCCCGCCCCTCCCAGCACACAGGTGTTGTCTTTCTTGGCTCCTGAGAACTCGTCGGTAGCCTGTCGTCCCAGTGCTTAGGAGGCCCAGCCCGCCGCTTACTGCCTTAGTGGGACTGACCGGGGGACTTTCAAACGGGCACATGTTGCTCAGCAGAGCCCCACAGGCACCGGACGAATCTCTGGCCTCATCGGACTCACCGTGGCCGTGCCACGGTTGAAGGGGGCTTGGCAGAAATGGTCCCCGTCCTCTGGCCATTTCTGGGTCTTAATCATGTGCCATGTGAGGCCCAAGGGCGTTGCTGACGGCCATAGCGCCAGGTTTGGCCACGACCTGTGTGGAAAAGAGCTTCCTTCCAGGGTGCGGAAACATGATGGCCCCGGAGCCAGGGCCTGGGAGGGCGTGGCATGTCCCTGTGTCCCTGAGCGCGTCTGTCAGAGGAGAGTGGGGATGGCCCACCTAGCGACTCCCCAGCTCCCGCGCCCACCTCAGTTTCACCCACACACCACAGCCCTTGGCTCTGTTCACGCGCTGCCTTGGGCTCTCCATGCTGCCACAGCGGGTGGGGCCTGTTTTGCCTGTGGGTCATATGGGCTGGCCAGCCAAGGCAACTGTCACAACAGGGGCGAGTTAATTAAATGTAGCAGGCTGATTTCCTTCCTTCCTTCCTTTTCTGCAGTACTGGGGATCCAGCCCAGGGCCTTGGCGCTGAACTACGTCCCCAGCGCATTTTTTAAGTTTTGATTTTGAGTCAGAGTCTTACTAAGTTGCCCGGGCTGGGCTTGAACCTGCCATCCTCCTGTCTTAGAGGTTGAGTTTTAAGTTGGTAATATTATGTGGAAAGTGTTGTTATAAATATCTAAGTGACCTTTGGCAGAAAAAATGTTGCCCGATGGCGATACGTCCCGCAGCCCTGGGGCCGGGGCTCCAGGGGTCCGTTCCCCAAGGTCCATTTCTTGAGGACTTACAGCTGCGGTTTTGGTTTTGGGTGGGGGTAGGGGAGAGCTGGTCACGTTTGGGGCCAGCCCAGGGTGGCGGGGTCAGGCCTCCCTGGCGTCTGCCCTCGCCCGGGTTCTGACACTCTGGTGCCTCAGAGCCACAGGCGGGTCTTGCAGTGAATCGTTGACCGTAGGGGTGCACAGCGCTGGCTCAGGCTGGCACAAGGCCCCTGAGCGGTGTCCTCCCCCAGCGTGCCTGTGCCTTCCGATAGGGGCAGAGGGCCGTGTGGCGGGGGAGTGACCGTGAGGGTCCCCAGGGGCAGCAGGACTGGGCAGGCGCGGCTTCCGTTCTAAAACAGCCTGAGCTGGACTTGTGTGCTGGCCTGTCATCCCAGCACTCCTGGAGGCTGAGGCAGGAGGATCGCAAGTTCAAGCCTGGCCCGGGTGACTTAGGAAGACCCTGTGTCAAAAGCAGAAAGCAAAAGTGGGCTGAGGATGTAGTGTGTGGGTGCTGGGCTCCATCCCTGGTAACACATACCCGCCCCCCCCCCCCGACCCCCGCCACTCCAGAACAAAAAAATCTACACGAAAACAAAAGCCCAACCTCACTCTGGGAAATATGCAAACATTTGAGTTGACGGTGTTCCGCAAGCCTGGGATCACTCTGGGGAAATTAAATTTTATATTTTCTTTCGGCTCTGCCAACCCAAATGGGTTAATTTTAGTGTCGGAAGGGAAGCTCGGCTTCTGGCTGGAAGAGTGATGCTCCTGAGCACCGTCCTGGTGGCCCCCAGGACGTCTCCACGGACGGTTTTATTCTTACGGAAACTGCTTTTGTTGAGCTGGAAATGAGCCTAGGCTGCTCGTTGGCCTGGCTCTCGGTAACAGAGGAATATACGGTGTTAGCCTTAAACGACTGCAGAAAAATTTGTGATGTTTTGGTGTCGGGAAAAACGATGACCTAAAATAAAGGCATTAGGAAAAGGGAACTGAGGGCTGGGATTTCTGTCCCCTTTGAAAAGTGGAGAGATGTGTCTGAAGTGTGCCATGGGACACGGCCGGTGGGACCCACACGCCCGTCCGAGGGCTCCTTGTCCGGCTGTCCGGCCCGGCCCGCCCGCAAGCCCTGCCGTGGCGTCCCTAGAGTGTGGCCTGCCTCCCTGACCTTGAGCTCCAAGGTCGCGTTGTAATACACTGTGTGTCACGGGTGTGATGTGCCCCAGGTGGTGGGCAGAGCTGGGACTGTGCTGGGTGAGGGCCTGGGGGGCCTGGGGTTCCTGCTCCTGTGTGCTTCTGCTTTGCCGTGACTTGTGTCCACACTTTGATGGCGTCACCAGCCTGAAATGCAAAGAACCAAGCTCAAGTTGGGCACCGTCCCCTCCCGCAACCATGGCTGGCAGAATCTAAAATGGTGGCCCCAGTCTGGTGACTCTCCGGGCCTGGGGCCCCTACGTGGAAATCCTGGGCCATTGCTGGTGACCCCGTCCCCGAGTGTCAGGAAGGTCGAGGAGGCAAGCGACCCTTGAAGGGGGCTGTAGACGGTGAGACAGGCACCCGAGACCTCAGGGGAGGACCCCCTCCCAGTGGCCGTCCCACGGGGGCCATCCAGGAGGTGGGCGGTGAGAACAGAGCCAGCAGAGGCAGCTTCGGTTCAGCACCCGCGGTTCAGCACCCGCCGCCGCTCCCCAGCCTCCGACCTGAAGATAAAACCTTGTGACAGGTGCTGCAGAGGCCTGCGCGGACTCCCGTGTCCTCTGGGCGGAGGAGCAGGCAGGCACAGTTCAGCGCAGGGCACGTAGGGCCTCCCAACCCTGCGGCATTTACAGGCCCACGAGCACCCTGGGACGGGCCGTGGTTACTCCGGGGCTTCCTCCAGGGCCAGCCCTGACTTTCTGCGTTTCTGTCACCAGGTCTGAGCCGGGTCAGCCATCAGGGAATACTCAGTGAGCATGCGTCGCCTCTGGGCTGGGCTGCGAGGTCACGGCACTTATGAAACAGGAAGGGGGCACTGTTCCGTGTCACTACAGCTTGAGTTTGGCTATTCCCTGTCTTTTGGGGGGTTCACTCAGCACGTGGGACGTGCTGGCTGTCACTAGGCATTCTCCCAAGGCTGAGGCCTCGGGGTCGTGGAGCCCGCCCTGGCCCGGTGAAAGGCCTTGGCTGGACGGCAGCCCAGGGTGCAGCGATGGGTGGACGTGTTCCCAGCCAGCCTCTGCGGGAGGCCTGCCATGTGGTGAGTCCCCTTCCGGGGGACTGCGAGGTCTTTTTTCCTTGTTTGTAAGAGCCATGGCCACAGGGCTGTGTGTCCTGTCCAGAGTCCACGGGGATGCTGTGGGCTCCTGGCCTGTGTCCTGTTAAATTGCCTGCTTAGAAAGTGGCCCAGCAAAGAGCTTGGTGCTGTTAGGGTTTGACTCTGAAATGCCCCTCAAACCCTAATGTATGTGGAATTGTGGGGTGCTGGGCTCATCAGCATGAGTTCACCTGCCTTCTGGCGGGCGTTGGGTCACGGGGTGTGTGACCCGGAAGGACGCGTGCCTGCCCAGCTCCGCCATGCCTCAGCTCCCTGTCCTCGTGTGGTGGGCGGCTCCCTCCACCAGGCCCTTTGGCGTTGCCAGTCCACCATGAACAGATTGAGACCCTGGAAATGGGAGCCGAAGCAGCGCTCCCCGTCTTGAAGTGGGGGTGTCGGATCCTGTACCCCAGCAAAGAGAAGGGGCGGGACCAAGGTGCCGACACACGCCCCTGACCCTGGGTGTCGCGCAGGCCGGCCACCCTGCCCCGGCAGCCGCTCCTCCCGCGGGACCCAGGTTACCCGTGCTCCCCTGGGGGCTCCGACCCCGCGGTGACCGCTGTCGTCAGCCTGAGCAGCTCTGGTCAGGAGCAAGGCCAGTGGCGTCTGCTGAGGACTCAGGGCCTGCAGGACTCTCACGACACCCCTTACTGGGTGTTCGTTTTTCCACGTCGGGTCTGACCCCATCGGCCTGGCACAGGGGCCAGTGTGGTCCAGCTGGTCTGCCCCGCCTCCACGCGGTCACTGATTCTCCACCTCGGGTTCCCGTTTCTTCTTCTGAAAGCCGCTTGCCTTGTCCCCGTGAGCCCTGCCTCAGTTTCCCCTCCGGGGAGGTCTCTCCTCTCTGGTCCCCCTGGGCGCCTCTGCCGGCCGGCTGTGTGTTCCCCCGAATTCTCCAGCCCCTCCTGGGGAGCGTTTCCTTTTGTCTGACCATGTTCCCGGACGCGGTGAGGGGCCAGCAGGGCCGCGGATGTGTCATCCTGCACGGGGCGGAAGCCGGGACATCAGGGACAGGGTGGCGCCTGCGCGCTCCGTGCCGTGAGTGTCCTCAGGGCGGGAACACACTCTGCAACATTTCCAGCACTTCTTTTGGTTTGAAATCTGCTTACAAGGAAGAAAGCAGCGGGCCTGGGAGTGTCGCCCAGTGGTTAGAGTGCTGGCTTGGCACGTAGGAGGCCCCGAGTTCAGTTCCCCATAAGCTGGGTGTGGTGGCGAACACTTGTGGTCCCAGCACTTGGGAGGCTGAGGCAGGAGGACTGCTGTGAGTTTGAGGCCGGCCTGGGATCCATACTGAGTTTAGGACCACTCTGGACTACAGAGAGAGATCCCGTCTCAAAAGAAAAAGAAAGAAAGAAAGAAAAAAAAAATGGAGCAAGCCCCAGCGTTTAGGCTTGAAGGGGGGATTGTAGCGGAGTAATTCCAAGGCCAGCCTGGAGGCTTTTCACTAGGTGACCTTCCGCAAGACAGCAAATCCTCTCAGTTTCAGGTTTCTCAGCTGCAAAGGCGAGATAACCGTGTGTGTTTTCGGTGGCCATCAGGAGCACCTGTGTTTTATACAAAGGGGAAAATTGCTGTCAACTGAATGACGGTACAGGGCTTTCTGCGGCCTAGAATTTTCATTTTGTACTTACTGGAATAACTCAGATGTATTTCGGCTGTAAGAAAATTACATGCCAGTCTTCAAAAAAGACAGTGAACTGGCGAAAGTCGCCTTCATACCCCGAGGATTCGGAAGCACGTCTGGGCGCAGAGTTCTGGAGGCTGACGTCCCGAGGGCTGTCACCCCTGCACCTGGGGTGGCGGGGGTGCACCCTCCTCCCAGGAGCGCTGACTCTTGCAGAACTCCGCAGGAGTTCTTTAATTTTTTTTTTTTCTGATACTAGAGATTGAACCCAGGGTTCTTTGCACTGAGCTACTTCCACCCCCCTCCAACCCTTTAAAAATATGTTTTTCAGTTTTGGAGACAGGGCCTTAGTAAGTTGCCCAGGCTGGGCTTGAGCTTGTGATCCTCCTGCCTCAGCCTCCCAGAGTGCTGAGGTCACAGGTGTGCGTCCCCATGCTCGGCCCGTTCTTCAAGTTTTAAACGTTGTCCTGGTCCTACAGACCCGTGTCCACTGAGGGTGGGTGACCTTCCTTCCCCTGGGTAGGCACGGCACTGCGTTCCGGACCTCCTGTGACTGGGGACGTGGGTGGCTCCCTCCTGGCGCGGTCAGGAGCCGGGCCACTGTTGTCTTTTGAGCAAACGTCTTTCGGTCCCGTGTTTGCGTTTCTCCCTGCAGAGGTTCTTCCTGGGCCAAGGGCGATGGATGTACTTCCCGGGTCCAAGGGCAGGTGTGTGCCCGACATCCCGCGGACTGGGCAGCGCTTTCTCTGAGAGGTCGCATGCTGTTTGGCGTGCACGGAGTCCCAGTCGTCCTGTGGGCATGCAACCGTGGGCGTGCCAATGCGGGCATGCTCAGTGTCTCTACCTTGGGCCTGCTGAGCGGGTTCACGATGCCGTGCTGATGACTCGCGGTGCCAGTGCCTCTGGCGTCCTTGACTGATTAGCCGTGTGTGTCCATCCTGCCTGTGCAACGCCTTCTCAGTGCTGTGCACGGTTCCCATGGTGTTATTTGTGTCTCGCCGCCGAGCTGTGGGATTCAAGCGCTCTGCCAGCGATCTGTGCGGCAAGTATTTTCTCTGGGTCTGTGACGTGAATACTCATTTTCTTAATGGTGCCTTGTGATAGCCAGATGTCTGTAGCTCTGCAGAGGGTCCACTTGCTAATACTCTCCTTCGGCAGTGACTGAGGGGAGGGAACGGACCTGTATCTGTGTTTGCAGCCGACCCCAGCGCTCACGGTGCTGCCTGAGCTCCACCTCCTAGCAGATCAGCAGCAGGACTCTTCCCTGGTACCAGAAAGGTCAGTGGTCACTGTCCTATGCGAGAGGTTGGCCTACCCCACAGTTAGTAAGATGGGCACCTTTCTTTTATTATAGCTTTAACTTCTTTTAGACGTGTGTTGAATCTCTAGTGATACCTCGTGTACAGTTTTCCTCACCGGTTGGCCTGGCACCGTGGAAGATGAGTTGGCTGTGTGGACACGTGCCTTTTGGCCCGTGTCTTCTGTCCTTTGAGCTGTCTGTCTGTCTGCGTGCTAATGCCCCGTGTTGTTTGGAGATGTCTCGCACTCTAGTCTTGGAGCCAAGAGTAACTTTTTAAGGATTGCGTTGGCTTATCGAGGTCTCTGCATTTTCTTTCATATGTTCGAATAAGCTCATAAATTTCTCCAAAAGAGCCTCATGAAATTTTGATTAGGATCGTATTAAGTCAATGAATCAATCTGGGAGGAAGAGCTGGGAGCTTTGAAATACAGTCTTCCAATATAAGTCCATGGCTTATCTTTCTAATGATTTAAGTCTTTACTTTCTCTCAGTCACTTTTAAAAATAGTTTTCATTCTGGTACTCTTGCATCTATGTTTTAAAATTTATTCCTAAGTGGTTTCAGTTTTAAAATATCTTATTAATTATGTTTTTTATAAATCATCTTCCCACAGTCTGCAGCTGGTGTCGAGACCCGCAGCTGCGTCCGTGCGCTGACCAGGCATCCTGCCCCGGCTGCGGGCAGCGTGCCCTAGTCGCTGTGCTCGGAAGCGCCTGTAGTTCCATGGCTAGGCGTTGTGACAGGCGTGTGCCCTACACCAAGGGGCCGAGGAGTGCCAACTTCCTGGCTGCACGTCACGCCGTTTGAGAAGCCAGAGGATGGGGATTTTAACTCGGGTGGGGTCAGATCCACAGGCCTGTCTCTTGCCCTTGCTGTAGTCACTGTGTGACGTTTGAGTGTAGAGTGAAGTGATACCTTGTGCCTTTCTTGGGTCCCAGTGGGACACTTGCGTCATCCTTTTATAGGACAAGAGGAGCCCCTAGACGCCACATAGCCGAGTGACGCTGACTGAGGATTGTTTTGGCTGACTGAGGCCAGGGCTTCCTGGTTTCTCTGGAGAGCGCTGTTCAGGGAGCTGGGCCCGCTCGCAGAAGTGTTTACAGGTGCCCCAAGCCCTCTCCCTCCTTCTTGCTCCGTGCTGCAGGGGGCTTCTGCGCAGCAAGGCCTCATGGAGGAGGCTGGGGCCCTGAGCTAGGAGTGGGCCGGGCTGGGGGCTGCACAGGTGGGCAGGGGGTGCACAGGGCCCTGTGGCAGGGGAGCTGGGAGCCCTGGGGCAGGAGTGCTGGGGGCTACCCGCTGTGTGGTGCCGGCGGTGGCCCTGCGGGGACGGTTGTTCACAGTGTCTCTCCCGTCCAGTGGCCAGGCAGGGGTTCTGTGTGCCCGGCGATGCCGTTGTGAAGGGCAGCGTGGAGCATGGCCCTCCTCTGGGGGACGTCTTTGGCAAGAGACTTGGCTAATGGGGTGGATTATTGGTGGGTGTGTGTTTCTGGTGTGCTCGTGTGACTTCTGTCCCCACACAGTCCTCGACCCTGGGCTTGCCGATGGCCTTGTGAAGGCTGGGACTGCCACCCCCGCCGTAGGTCGAGAGTGTCCTTGGCTGACACTGTTTTCCTTTGGTTGCTGGGCTTGTCGTCTGGTCTGGACAGTAGCTGGCCAACTCCAGGGCACTGACGCCAGGCACAGGGTGGTCCTTCCGTGGGGGCTGCGTGTGGCTCCCGCTAGGACCGGGCAGCAGCGCCAGCGTGGCTGTGCTCGGGCTGTGCATGTTGGAGGAGCCGATGTGTCCTGCTGCTTCTGACCTTGTTCTGAAAGCCAAGGTCACCTTGAGGCTGCACCAGAGAGACTCAGGGGATGCCAGCTTGGCCCTGACCACGGCTGGGACAACCTGTGCCTGAAACCTGGGAAGAGCTTTTGATGGTTCGGTTTCTAATGTGCAAAGCAGAAGTGTCAGGAGCAAATTAAGGTTTAAAACTTAAAAAGTGCAGAAACCTGTCTGTTCACCAGTAAAATGAGAAGAAAATCACATTTCTCATGAGCAGCCGTAGTGGTAGGGGCCAGTGCGCAGGGATGCCGGCTGCCTGCGTGCGTGCGTGCCTGTGCGTGAGCAGCCGTAGTGGTAGGGGCCAGTGCGCAGGGATGCCGGCTGCCTGCGTGCGTGCGTGCGTGCGTGCCTGTGCGTGAGCAGCCGCAGTGGTAGGGGCCAGTGCGCAGGGATGCCGGCTGCCTGTGTGTGTGTGTGCGTGTGTGCCTGTGCGTGAGCAGCCGTAGTGGTAGGGGCCAGTGCGCAGAGATGCTGGCTGCCTGCATGCGTGCGTGTGTGCCTGTGCGTACACATGTGTATGCCTCGGTGTGCATGCATGTCTCTGTGTGCATGTGTGCCTATTCACATGTGTGTCTGTGCATGTGTCCTCCCCCTCCCAGGAACTAGATGGTGCTGTAGGGCAGAGGTTATGTGCAATACAGCATGGTTGCTTAACTAGGTGTTTTTACTAGGAAAATAAAGGGATTTGTGTAGATAACTGGCCCTCTGAGCCAAGGGTGCTCATCTAAAAATGGAAGAGGCCAGAGGGCGGGAGGAATGGCTCAGTGATTAACAAGCGCTAAGTACCTGAATTCGATTCCCCAGCACCACATAAGCCGGACATGGTGGTGCACGCCTGTAATTCCAGCACTTGCTATTGCCAAGAGTCCGAGCCCAGCCTGGGCTCCACGGTGAGTTTAGGACCAGCCTGGGCTGCAGAGCGAGACCCTGTCTCAAAAAAAAAAAAAAAAATGGACAAGACCAGGATGTGAGGAGCCAGACTAAGCACGTGGAGCCTTGCAAACTGTCTCAGACGCTTTCTTGTCACAGAAACAGAAGACCTGACACTCACAACTTGAAGGCAGAGAGATTAATGTTGGCGCACAGTTTCAGAAGGCCTCTGTCCATTCACAGGAGGCCGGCAGTGTCAGAGGTCTAGCTGGAGGGAAGCTGTTCGTGGCAGGGCAGCCAGCCAGCCAAGAGAGAGAGAGGTCATGTGTGTAGACTCGGACAAGGCCGGAGCTTCCCAGGAAGAAGCTAAAACTGGGCTTCTCCTTCCTTCTTTTACTTAGTTCAAGCTTTCTTCTGGACCCCTCACACCCAGGGTGGGTACCCCTTCCTCGCTTCCAGGCCCACAGTCAATAAGACACTCCTGAAAGCTCTGCCCTGGGTGTCCCCCAACCTCTCAACAAATCGACACAGTCCCTCCAGGTCAAGCCCCTGGCATCTGCCCCTTCCAGCCAGGCCCACGAGATCCGTAGATAATTCAGAGCATCCAAACACATGAGACTTTGGGGGGACATTCCCGATCCAGACCTTAACGCCTCGTCCTTGTCAAATAGAACGGGTGCGACGTATCTGAGCCTTCGCAGCTGTCGTACTGAGCAGCCACGCCCTCGCATTGGCGTGTTCTGGGCCGGGAGAGGGGCGAGCACTCTGCCTTTGTAGTGGGTCACTTACTGCATATGGACAGCAGGAGCGATGACGCTTCTTGTGATGGCACCATGCAGTTTTTGAAGCAAAATGGGCAAGAAGTGATGCCTAGGGCCCGCGACGGGGACAGCGCCGGGCAGGCCCGCAGCTTCCCTCCCCCCCTGAGTGGTTCGAAAGCCAGTTGTGTCTCTTGTTTAAGTGGCTGCGCAGTATCTTTCTGAACCTCCCCCTTGGTGGTTCTCTTAAACAGTGAATGAAACGTGGCTGCAGGGCATGCAGGGCAGTGGCTGGGGACGGCTCTCCCCATGGACGGCAACTGGTGCTTCTCGTGGGGGCTCTCCAGGGCCCACCGCCCTCTGAGGGATTCCCCCTGTGTTTGGTTGGGGCGGACGCTAGTTTTTTAAGCACTCTGGCGGCCTTGGCCTTGGGTGACCTGACTTAACCATCCAGGCTTGGGGAGAGTGTGGAAAACATGTTCTACGAAGTGAGTCCCTGAGGTTTTACTTGTCGAAATGTCATGAAAAGTAGGCCGATGTCTGTATTCCCTTGTTCTGGGACTTTGAGGTTCACGGTTGGAAGAAGCTCCGTGTTGAGTTTAGATGTAACTCAGATAGGAAGGGGTGGTGTGGACAGGCACAGGCACCCGTGGGCAGACCGCAGACCTACCCCGGCGCTCCACAGTGTTGAGAAGATAGCTAGAATGAAACCAAGAATTGAGCTAGGTGTAGCGCTCGGCGAGGTTTGGATTTCCAGCCGTGGCTGCCGAGACAGGATCATAGGCAGGAGTGAGGGATGGGCGGGTCAGGACCCAGGTGTGCCTGCTTGGTTCTGAGTTTCTCAGGAGGGGGGTTCACAGTCTTGGGGACCAGGCAGCCTGCTGCTGCTGCAGAATCTCCTTGTCCTTAAGTGGCATCTGTGGCGACATCTGGTGTGAGTCCTCCTGTGTCCTGTGTCCCTGGCCTGATGTGGTCCACTGGGGGCCGAGCGCCATCCTTGGGCGTCATTGGGTCGCGGGGGTCTGTAAAGTCCATTGCAAAGGACGTGCCATCAGCATCTGTCTGCTGCCCGGGATGGATGTTACAGGAGACGCGGCCGCTTCCTGCCCCGCCTGGGTTCTGATCCAGGCCACGGGCTTCTACCCTGTGCCACTCTGGCGAGAGCTGCTGCCCAGCCAGTGTCTGCCTGGGAGAGGACTGTGCTGTCTGGGCGCTGGGGCTGGAATTCCAATTAGATATGAGGGGGCAGGGCAGTGTGATGGTAGGAGAGACACCAGGACACGCCGAGGGCTCAAGGCAGAGTGAGGCAGTTGCCGCTCTCGTCTGGGCGCCTCTGCCACTGGACACAGTCCCCGTGAGGGGCGAGAGAGAGAGGTGTGTCACAGCTCCAGCCAGAGAAGTGCAGGATGCTGGGGAGCACACATGAGCGGCCCCCCCCCCCCCCACCTTGTGGTACTGGGCATGGGACCCAGGGCTGTCAACCTGAGCTATAGCCAAAGCTCTTTATATTTATTTGAGACAGAGTCTTGGTGAGTCACTAGGTTGCCCAGCCTGGCCTTGAACGTGAGATCCTCCCGCCTCAGCCTCCCAGTGCGCTGGGGTTACAGGCCTGCCTCACTGGGTCTGGCTCCCCTTTGAATTCTGAGCAGGTGTTGTTTTGTTGTTTTCTTTTCTTTTTCCTTGAGGACTGAGTCCAGGCCTTTACACTGAACTACGCCCCCAGCTCTTTCTTCCTTCCATTTTGTTACTATGTTTGTGACACCTAATGTTTACATTGAACGTGAGTATCTCGTGCACGCACGTATCACATCGCAATTCCGATCCCTTCCCGTGTTTGACCCCACGCTCCCCTCTCCTCGCTCCCACTGTCACCCCCACTGGGATCTTCCCCTATCTCTGTGTTTTACCCATCACCCCCTTTCTCCTTCCCGCTCTCCGTTCCCCTGTCCCCCGCCTCCCTTCCTCTGTCTTGTTTTCTTTCATGTCTCTTACTTTTTTTTAATCGTTCAGTTTTCTCGTATTAGAGAAACCAGACACTATTTAACTTTCTGGCCCAACCCTCCTCCCTTTTTTAAATTTTTGACTTTGAGACAAGGTCTCACTAAGTCGCTAGGTTGACCAGGTGGCTTGAACTGACCCTCCTGCCTCAGCCTCCTGAGTGCCGGGAGGACAGGCCTGCGCGTGGTGCACAGCGTCCCGGGCCTCTGGGACCACGCGCCTTGCAGGGACTGCTGCCCACGGGGTCGGGGTAACCCAGCCTCGCCGCGGACGTGAAAGCTGAGCCACGTGCTCTCCTCTGTGCCGCTGGCACGCCCTGCCGGCCACGCACAGTCGGGCCGACCCCCACGCCTCATCTCCTGCGTGACCCCGGCAGCCCTCCTGCCGGGTGGGCCTCTCCTCTGCACGCGCTACTTCATGGGCTAACGGCGCTTCGGGGAGGGTGTTGGGGCCCCGCGCTGCCTCTGCCCGAGGGGGCTCAGGAAATGGCAGATAAAGGTCGGCCCTGTCCTTGACGCATGCCAGGCAGGGTGACCTTTGGAACTGTCACCAGCGTCTCCAGGGCATGAGAAATGGGGCTGCCACGGCGCCTGGCCCTTCTTGGGAGATGGCACGCAGCACCCAGTGTTAAGTCAGAGCCCCCCCCCCCCCACACCGCTCCAAGCAGAGTCGGGCACAGGTCACAGGACAAGGCCACCTTCAGAATATCTGGTGCCCTCGGCCACCAGTGTCTGAGCCGCACCCCTCCCAGATAGGTGACACCCACCCTATGCACCCCTGTGTGCCGGGGTCACTCGCAGGCTCTCCCCCTCCACACTCCACCCTCCTCAGCCAGCGGCTAGGGCCTTGGCCTCAGTGTCCCACCCTGGGTGCCTCGGGCGTGATCGTGAGCCCTCCCTTAATGCTCGGGTTTGTTTGTTCCACCTGCTGTGATCGTGGGGCCCTTGACAGCGCCCACGAGCAAGCCCACCCGCTATAAATAAACATTCTTCCTGGTGTGGAAAGGGTTTTATACAATAGGAAATTTAGAGCCTGTTTTTCCTCCCGAGCCCGGACATAAATATTCATCGCGGGCCTGACGTGGAGCTGCTGTGTTTTAGCATAAGGACGTTTGCCAGCTGTCTCCAAATCACGCCCATTGTGCCTCCATCGTGACAATTAGCTGGGTCATCTCTTCCGGTGGCCCCATTCGCTACGTGACCCTGACCAGGGCCCGCGGTTCAAGGATGAGGGAGCCAGGCATTTCTGTCCCAAAACATGGCTGCTCCTGGGTCTTTGCCAGTCTTGGCGGTGGTCGCCGTCCGGTCGTAGGTGGCTGCAGGCATAGAAACTTCCAGAATGCATTCTGTCTTCTGTCGATTACATCTGGTCACCCTCCGCCCCCCTCCCTCGAGCACCATGCCCCCTGAGGTCCTTTCTGAGACACTGGATGGAGACACATGACATTTAGACACCTGTGCATTTCTGTTCTATGTTTTTCCTGCCTCAATTGGAAAGCCGCCCGTAGCATGATGGTGTGTAGTGGAGGATGGCGAGGTGGAGCAGGCAGAGGGGTACATGCATATCAGGGCCACGGGGCTGATTCAGGAGCCCACGACGGGTGTGTGGGAGCTGCCGTGGGAGGCACATGTCCTGGTCGTGGCTCGATCCTGTCCTACGTCCGAATACCCTTCATTTCACCTTTCGCTCTCAGGGGCTTGGCCCTGGTGGGTCGGAGGCGGCTTGACTCCTGAGTCCTGGTCTTCAGGATCTGCCAGCTGCTGGAGGGGGCGGGAGGCGGGGCCACCCTGGGGTCCACCGCCCAGGCTGCAGCCTTGAACTCCTTCTCTGGGGCCTCTGCATGTCCTTGGGGCCCATGGAACAGCTGATTTCTGGCGTTGCTTACTACTTAAATGCTTTAATTTTCAACCTACCGACACCAATCCTGGACCGTGGGCCCCGGGCGGAGGCACCCGCGCCTGGAATGGTTGGGGATGGGGTGGCCAGAGTGAGTGATTGTTCACTTCTAATATTTAAAATGATCTTTTCTGCTTAAGAATGATGGAAAGACAGGAAAAAACATTTTCATTCTCTGCTGTACACAGGCCCCCTCCACCTGTCTTTAAAAATTTTTTTATATTTTAAGACAAGGTCTTGCAAAGTCATTGAGTTGTCCACGCTGGTCTTGAACTTGTGATCCTCCTGCCTCTGCCTCACCAGCGTGCAGGCATTACAGGTGTGCATGACCTCCCTGGGCTCTCGTGGCTTCTAGCCTGTGGCTGTCGTTGGATACCTCCTTCTCAGAGCGGACCCACCTGCCGGGTTTTTCTTGGCGTTCTGTCCCGTCCAGCTCTGTGTATTTACCTCCTGTGCTGTGTCTGTTGACACCATCTGCCTTGGACCATGCCGTGCCTTCTGGGGGCGTGGCTACTCAGTGGGGTGCTGCTCACAGTCCAGTAGCACCACAGACGGGCGTGGGACGGGGTGCCCTGTGGTGGCTCCCGTCTCCATCTCAGACTGGGCTCACACTTCTGCTTTGCTAATTGAGCGAACCTCCTGCCACTGCCTCTCGTTTTGAGCATGGCTGCCTGGCACATGCCACCCCGGGCTGGTCAGACGCTTCCTTGGCATCTGGCTGAGGTCTGCCCGCTCGCAGTTGCTTCTCTGCCTCTCCAAGCCTCGGACGTTCTCTGTGAACTTGCAGCAGTGGCGAGTTGCTAAGTGTCCAGGTACCAGCGGCCTAGGAGAAAACTCCCGGCTTGCAGTTTCTGGCCACCACAGCTGATTGCCAGTTCCTAATGCTGTGACGAAGGGCCCGGGAGTTCCCGACCCCGCGTCAGGTGACCCTCTCCCTGAGGCGCGGGCTGTGTGAGTTCACAGGTGACGGGAATGTTCTCATCATGGCCTCATTTCTGATTTGCAAAAAAAACCCCTGGAGCAGGTAGTGTTGCATGCCGGGAGCCGGAGAGGAGCAGCGTGAGCGACAGGAAGTAGCGCTGCAGCTGTCGGTGGCCGAGCAGGGGCGGCATCTGGGGCCCAGCAGGGTTGGCGTCCAGGACCAACCAGACGGCGTCGGGGGCCGAGCTGGGCTGGCGTCGGGGCGCCGACCTCAGTGCTCTCGTCCTGATGTCCCTTGGCGGGGTCACGTTTGTCCTCTATGTCATGTGCTCAAAGAACTGTCTACTGAGACCGTTTCCCACGGCTTGAGGAGATGATTTGTTTTTAGTTACTTGCAGAAAGCCCTTCCAGAATCATAATCCGCTGTGGCAGGGCTCGGCCCCCGCCCCTGCTCCTCAGAAGCACCCCGGTCCTCCCCGTCCTTGCTCTGGGTGCTCGAGGCGGGGTCCCTTTCACTTCCCTGTCTTCAGGGTGTTGGCCGGGCAGCACTTTGCTCACTCTGGGAAGCGAACCCAGAGCCCCTTCCCCCTTCCCTGCTCCCCCTGTCCCGCAGAGGCTTAGCCGATGCCTCTGGTCACTTACATGATAGAGGTCACCTTGAGAGGCCCCGGTAGCTTGGCTGGCCACGCTCTCAATGGCACACATGGCATCTCAAATCAGTGAGGCCAGTGAGGGCGGTGGCAGAGCCATCGCCCAGGCCCCCTCGGGCCAGGTGGGGAGCAGGCCGTAGGAGTGTGACCCCTGAGGACCCCTTGGGGGGCCGGGGGGCAGTGCCCTAGGGGTGTGATGCAGTTGGCAGTGTGTACGGAGTTTGTCAAGCTGTCCCCTCGGGGCCCGCTAGGAAAATTCTGAACTAATAACAATTTTGTAATGATTGACATAATTCATAAAACTTTTAAAAAATGAAAATACAGTTTCGTGTCAAATTCTGATAAATTTGAACCATTAATTTCAGTTAGAGAGTGTGATTCCCTCAGACCCTTTGGGTAGATTAAACTCATAAAACTGTCAGAAGGCGGATGGCGGCCCCCTTCCGTCCCCGCAGTCTCCACACCAGCTTGGCTGTTGTCTTCGGTTGTTTTAGAGAGTGGGGGAATGAGTCCCCTGTTTCTAATCTCCAGAAGAAAGGGCTCCACTCTTCTGCCAGGTCCTGCCCCCTCCCAGTGCCCCCAGCCTGTGGGGCGATGGGCCACCTGGGGCGTGGACTCAGAGCCGCCGGGGCTGGGGTCCCTCTCGGGGCCAGTCTACCCCATGCGAGGCTCAGCCATGGTCCTACACAGCTGCGACGCAGTGCTAGCTGACCCCAGGACACTTCTTAGTGACGCCCTTTGTGTCTGGGTGGAGTAGGGGTAACGCTGGCCTCTGCAGCCGTCTGTGCGTGAGCGTGGTTCTCACTGGGCCGAGTCACGACGCGTGTGTGAAGTGTTCTGGGTGCTTCTCAGCCCCGTTTCTGAGGGGCTTCTAGGAGGAGGACGGCAGGGAACTGCGGGGTTCCTCCCTGCCGCCCATGACCCCGGCTCCCTTCTGTCGTTGTGTGTGGCTCTGGGGAATGTCGCGTCTGCACGTGGTGGCCGTATGAACAACCTCCTGCGTCCTACACGCTGGTGTTAGCCTGTGTCCCCGCACTGTGGGAGGCCGAGGCAGGAGGATGCCAGGATCAAGCACAGTGTGGGCCATTTAGTGATTTAGTGAGACCTTGTCTTAAAATCAAAACTAAAAAAAAAAAAAAATAAATAAGGCTTGGGGATGCAGCTCTGTGTGAAGGCCCTGGGCTTGATCCCCAGCGCCACAAACACAAAAACCCCAAAAGGAAAAGAAAATCCGCGTTGGACAACATCTTGGGCGCAGAGCTTTGCATGCGGGAGTGTTTGCGGAGAGCGGGCCGCGTTGGGGGGTGCAGGGAGGGGCCCCCGGGCCCCAGCGCACTGCCCCGTGGCCGCCTCCCTGGTTTGGTATGTGAAATCCCAGGCCAATCTCTTATCCTGGGTTTGCTGACTGCTTCACAGAAGGTTGAGGTCTAATCTGTTAAGTTTTATATATTTGTGAATCAAATTTAGCTGATACACAAAACTTGCGAGTATGCCCGGGGGTCCCTGACAACCCCGTACAGGCGCCTCGACGTGCTGGTTAAGTCAGGTCACACCTGCCTGTCTCCACAGACTTTGACTGTTCAACCGTTTCTTGGTGGTGAGACGTTTAGAAATCCTTCCTTGCAGCTTTTGGTAATGTATACAGGTCTTTATTGCTGCACAGCCTGTCCAACTCTTCCTGTGGTCCGTGGCTTAGTTATTGTCCATTACCGGGACCTAATACCGATGCCCATAGCGTAAGGAGGAAGGGTTTATTTTAGCTCACAGTTTCCGAGGTCTCAGTCCGCCTGGCACAGGTGGGAGGGTGTGGTGGGGGCCCAGGCTGGAGGGAAGCTCTTCACAGCGCGGCAGGATGGGGGGAGCTGTGCCTGCGCCCTGGGTCAGGCCCAGGCATCCCACCCTTCTGGCCAGGCCCGCCTCCTGGCGCTGTGCGCGCACCTGCACACCACGCGGCTGGCCTGGCATGGCCTGGCAGGTGTTGCAGGGCCTGCTTGGGCCCCAGGCTAGGCTGGTGGATCAGGGACTGGGGGCTCCGTCTGGGCGGAGGTGTGTGTCTCTGGGCGCTTCCTTGGAGGCCCCCCGGGCTGCCTTGGCTGCCAGTGATGTCGTGTGGTCAGCCCCAGCGTCTGACCCTACCCAGGAGAGGCCAGCAAGCGTGTGCTCAGCTCCAGCGAGGGTGAGTGTGCCGGTGACCCTGCGGGCTGTGCCCTCCGCCCACGTGGTGACAGGGCCTGGTGTGAGCGGCTTCTCTCACGGATCCCCGCGCGTCACCACGCGTGGGCGTGTGCCTACAGGGTCTCTGTCCGCTTTCTGCTCCTCTCCTGAGCCGGAGGTCGGAGTGGCATCCCGAGAGCGAGGTTGGGGCGGTCCCCTCCGGCAGTGTCTCTGGTGGCCGTGGGGAGACAGGAGGAGGGGGGGAGGAACGGCCTGCAAGGGCTGTGCAGAGGGGCTTGATCAGCAACCCCGCGGCACGGGCACCGTGCTGTCCCCTAGTCTACCGTGTGCTGTGGCAGGAGACTCCTGCAGGCCGGGCCCTTGGGAAGGACAGGATTCATCTTCCCGGGCCAGGCACGGGGCGTCCGTGGCTGTGGGCGGGTACCCGGGCGCCTGTCCTCAGCCCCAGAAGGAGGCAGGAGGAAGAGGAGCGCGGGGCTCTTGCTAGAGAGGACTTTGTGTGGCTCCTGGAAAAGCAAGGCTGCTCGCGCGGTGTCTGAAGTCAGGCAGGCTCCGCGTCCTGGGTGATGTCCCAGGCTCGCCACCCAGGGGAAATTGCTTCTCCTGGATTCCAGAACTTGCGGAGGGAGTTGTGTTCCTCTTTGATTGGCTAAGAGGTTGGTGTCCTCCGCCCTGGACTGGCTGAGGGGTTGTTGTTTTCTTTCCTGGATGGGGTTGAGGATTTGCCATGTGGCTTTCAGGGACTGGTATAAGCTATGTGTTTTTAGCTGTGTGCACACAGGGGCTGTGGCTCCTGCCATGGGGACGCCAGAAGTAGGGTGACACGGTAAACTCAGGGAAGGGGACAGTTTTCGATAGAGACCCTATGAAACCCCTGCACAATGGAGAGCCGACTGTGTGATATTTGCAAATCCCAATGTCACCTTCAGAAATAATTAAAGTCAGATAAGGCTCATCAGTTTTTAGGATTTTATTTTTAAATTTAATTTAAAAAATTTGAGACAAGGTTTCTCTCTGTAGTCCAGGCAGATCCTGAACTCACTATGTAGCCCAGGTTGGCTCAAACTCAGCGTGTCCTCCTTCCTCAGCCTCCTGAGTTCTGGAATTACAGGCAGGTGCCACCATGCCCACATTTTAAAGAGTATTTAGAATGCCTTCCAAATGGAATTCTCCTACTGGAGGCCCTCAGAGTCTCCAAATTCCCAGAGACAGGGAGCAGGAAGGGGTGTATGCCCAGGGAGGGAGCCCAGGAAGCCAGGGTTACATGTGGATTGGCGAGGGGAGGCTGGGCGTGGGCAGTGGAGGCTGCACGCAGGGCCCGCCGGGTGGTACCGCGATGTGCACCTGTAAGGCGCGGTCAGCAGTGGGCTCGTGCCGTGTGCATTTGGCCACAGGGCAGAAGGGGATCCGAGCGGCTCTGTTGCCGACAGCCCCGAGCTCTGCGCTCACTGTGATCCTGCTGCTGCCTTCCCCTGGCGCTGGGCTCGGATGCTCTGCCCGCGTTGTCCTAGTGACAGACATGCAGTTCACATGTCACACTTGCCTCCTGCCATCTTTTCACAGCTCCAGCGGAGCCTGGGGGGGGGGGCACACACTGAGGAGCAGGGGCTCCCACTGTGCCCCCGGGGAGGGTCTGGCCGCCTCCTGCCCGGGCTCTGACGTCCTGGCAGAACCCTCGAGGTGGGGGTGGCTGTGCCTGCCCGGGAGCAGGGACAGCTGGAGTGGACAAGGAGGGGAGATCACGGAGGCGCTGGTGGGTGTGGGCTGATCTGTGGCTTAGGAAGTACAGCGCTGGGCCTCTGGCGGGGGTCTGAAGCTGGGTCAAGACAGTGTTTGGGGCTGGGGGAATGGCTCAGCCGCTAAAGCACTTGCCTAGCAAGCTCTAAGTCAAGTGCTAAGTACCTGAATTCAGTTCCCCAGCACCAGATAAGCTGGGCATGGTGACACACGCCTGTCATCCCAGCACTCGGGAGGCTGAGGCAGGAGGATTGTTGTGAGCCCAAGGCCAGCCTGGGCTATACAGCAAGACTCTGCCTCAAAAAATAAAAAAAATAAAAAAAAAAATAAAGTCCAACTGGGCCCAGTGTCACAGGTCTTTAACACCCACTCTCTGGGAGGCTGAGGCAGGAGGATCGCAAGTTCAAGCCCAGAGTGGGGAACTTAGCAACTTAGTGAGACCCTGTCTCTACTAAACAATAGAAAGGGGTTGGGGCTGCAGCTCACAGCCACGGCCCTGGGTTCAACCACTAGAAACCAGAAAACCAAAACCAGAACATAGCCAGCACCGCAAACCTGGAGGTCTGGAGTCCTGTGTGCCTCTAGGGTCGCCACTGGGCATCCCTGTTGTGAAAATACACATCCCCGGCTGTGTAGTCTATAAAGAAAAGGTTTATTCTGGCCTGTGCCCCTGGGCGTGCACATATGGGGCCACCCCCACAATGGCCTCACTGCTGGCGGGGTCCTGCGGCAGCACAGGGGTCTCTGCTGGCCCCGCTGCCCCTCTCCGGCAGGGCCACCAGGAGTCTGTGGGAGCTGCGCCCAAGGCCGTGTCCACCCTGATGTTCAGACACCATCCGCTACCTTATGCATGTACCTATAATGCATATTTGCTGTAGTATTTGTAGCCAGGCCCGGCGGGGCAGCCTGTCACCCGCGCTCCGGGAGGCTGAGGATGGCAAGTTTGAGTCCAGCCTGGGCAGCGTAGTGGCTTAGCGACGTCCTTTCTCAAAATCGACAATATAAAATTGTCTGGGTGCAGTTGAGCGTCGAGGTCCTGGGTTGAATCTCCACTACCAGAAAAAACCCAGAATGTTTAAAAAGTTACAGTGTTAAAATTGTAAATGTTTTCCCTACATGTCACTGTGGAAAGGGAGAGAGAAAGCCACACGCTCAGGTTGAGGGGGTCTCACTGTCCCTGGCCTTTTGCCCTGCCGCCAGCCTCTGCTTTCCACGTTGCTGTCCCACAGCAGCCCCCTCCTCGGGAAGACCCCCTGCACCCCCTTGTCTGTAGTGGGGTGCCGCACCGGCTCACCGGGTAGCTCGGTAACCGCTTCGTGGGTTACTTTGCCACCGTGGAGGCCGAGCTAGCGCCGAGGACCTCAGGGGTACAGGGCCAGCGTGGAGTCCCTAGCTCCAGCCTCCATGGGGTCTCCGGCCCCAGTGGCACCTCGTGCCTGAGGAGTCCCTGTGGTGTGTCCTAGGGAGGTGCTGCTTTGTGTGGTCTGGGTCAGGTTGATGGGAACACGGGGACTGGCTGTAGCTGTGGCCTCCTGGACCTCTTGTGCCCTGAACCTTTCCTGAGTGTGGGCCCGTGGGAGACCACATGGCAGGGCCATCCTGGTTCGAGGGGCAGCCGCTGTTGGGTCTTCAGGGTCTAGTGGAGGGGGAGAGCTCGTGTGGCCACTGTGGCCCTGGGAAACCGTCTGGGCTGCCCAGGGATGCGCGACCCTTGGCCAGGAGGCTGGTCTCTGCTGGGCATGAGCAGCGAGGAAGGACAGTGCCCTGGACAGACGTTCTGTGACGTGCAGGCACGGTGAGAGCAAGAACCCCGGGGCTTTCCCTCGTGGCCACTGAAAGTCTTGAGTAGAACGGGAGGATTGGGAACACTGGGGTTACCGAAAGCCCAGCTGATAGAGCTGCGACGAGTTCTTGACTGCTCCGTGCGGATCTGGGCTGTCCCCAAAGCCTCGCGTATCTGCATGTGTGGGCTCTGCCCCACGAGTCCGCAGCTGGGCCGCGGCAGGCCTTTCTCGGCAGCATCTCAGCCTCTGCTGCCCTGCGGTGCGTGAAGATTTACCGAGTGTCCTTCCCCGCGGCTGCTCTGCGCTGGAAGGGGCTCCGGGGTTCTGCGTGGGGAGGAGGGCGGGCTCATGTTTCCATCTGCGTGGGTCTCCGCTCTTCCTACATGGGATTTCCGTGTTTGTTCCCTGGCTCACAGCTTGGGCTGGGGATGACCCGGGGCACAGTCCTCGGGCGGGCAGCCGTCTCCAGACCCTCCCCAGGCCTTTTCTAGAGTTGCGCGGCGGTTGAACTTTATCATGGCTGAGGAATTCTGGGTTGGGGTGTGTCCAGCGCCGCCCCTTGGCTGGGAGGGACCTGCGCCGTGTCCTGTCCCCTAGGCGGTGCCTCTTTGTGGACACCCAGCCTCTGCCAGCCGTGGGGTCACACTGCCCTGTACTCCTTCCTTCCTTCTGCCCCGGCGGAGGGGGGAGCCGAGTCCTGAGGGGTCTAGCCTGGCACGCAATCTCGCAGCCCGAGATGATTCTTTTGTCGCACGGGAGATCAAGCCCCGGGGCCCCACGCTGAGCTGCATCCTCAGCCCCCCACCCTCCACCACCTTTATATGTTGATTTTGAGACCCGGCCTTGCCAAGGCACTGAGCTGCCCGGGCTGGGCTTGAACTTGGGCCCCTCTCGCCTCAGCTCTCCAGAGTGCTGGGCCGACAGGCCTTGCCCCAGACTCGGCTGGAGAAGGAATTTGAACCCAGGACTTGGAAGGCGGCTGTGACCCCTGCCTTCCGTCTCTGCAGCTCCACTGCACTTCCGGGAGCCCGTGCCGCTCCACGCAGGGCAGCTGCTCCCACAGCCTCTGGGCCCTGGTGGCGGGCTGCTGCTCACCAGTGACACCTGGTGGCAGTGTCCCAAATTGCAGGCCCTGTGACTGGGTGGGAACCAGGCCCGTGACATAGTGCCACCGTGCCTCCGAATGGAACATAAAAAGCGATCCGGGCTGCAGCTGTGCGTGAAGGCTCCGGGACTCCTCCCTGGTACTGTCAAACCCACAGAGCCGCTCACGATGAGCGCGCCTAGCTGAGAGTGTGGATGGGGTGGGCCGTGCCCCTGCTGCCCGCCTCCAGCTCCCAGGCGTCTCTAGAAAGCTCCAGGTAGTAGGAGACCGTCCACTGTGGGTGGGGCAGGCTCAGTGCCAGTCCCAGCGGCTCTGGGCTGGCCACAGGCTCCAGTGGGGCCCCACAGGGTAGGCATCGGTGGCACGTGGCCTTCTGCCCCGCACACTCACGCTCGCCGCCAGCGTCTGCCTCTGTGAGCCTGGCAGTCCACTGGGGTGGTGCTGGCGCTGCCCACGGAGGTGGCTCGCCACAGAGGGGAACAGCACGCTGGGCCTGCCGTGCCACCCTGAAGGAGGCTGGTTTGCAGGCGGAAGGTGCGTGTCCTGGTTGAGCGAGTGAGGTGGTAAAGGGCAGGGAGGTGAGCTGTGGCGGGTGCGCAGGCCGGGCCCCATGGCGTCGCCGTCCCCAGGGAGTCACGGTCCCCACGGAGTCGCCGTCCCCACGGAGTCGCCGTCCCCAGGGTGTCGGGATGCGATGTCGCGTGCTGACAGGTCGCCGCCCAGTCCTGACCTCAGCGCCGGGGGGAGCTGTGCCCACGCTGCCTTCTTGCAGCTCAGCAAAGCGGGGTGTCTCCTCGGTCCAGGACACGGTCCCTTTCTGGTCCTTGCAGGGGCCCTACGTTCCCATTTGCTGACGCTTGGCAGAACAGAGCTGGGCGGAGCCTTCCGGGTGCGAGGGGCCATGGTCCGACCCCACAGTTGTCGTGTCCCCGGGATGAGCAGATCTTGGACCCTCACTTTGGAGTCCAGCCCCAGGGACAGCGTGAGGAGAGAAGCCGTGGGCCCCTCCCACTCCGCCGCGGCCACCCGGCCAGGCCCCTCCGAGCCATTCCCGGTGGGTGGGATGGCTGGGCAGGTGTACACGGCTCTCTGGCAATGGCAGGTTTGTGGTCTTGTTGGGAGAAACGGCCCCACGCGTGAAGCCAGCAATTCGGACCCTGCTTCCCCTTACGTATGTGGGCAGGAACTGATTGGCCACCCTGATGCTGAGCCTCGTGCGTTTTACACATTTAAGACGAACGCCAGGCCCCCGGAGGGTGGGAGGCCGATTTCCTGTGGCCTGGGAGTGAGGTGGGCATCGGGACCGTGTGGGGTCTAGAAGGAAAAAAGGGCCTGGGTCCCTGTTTTCTCTGTCCTGGCATCCCCCTGGCCGGGCGGCGTGCAGCTGGGTTGCCCTCTGCCCGCTGCTGCTGGTCCCCTGAGAGGGGAGGACGCGGCCATGCAGGCTGCACAGAGGGCCAGGAAAGTAGCACGGACGGGGACCACAGCTCCAACATGGCGGGAAAGCCTGGGGAGCTTGCAGCCTGCCGAGGATCCCCAAACGTGTGTGCGTGTGTGCGTGTGTTTGTGAGTGGACATGCATGTACGCGGGTGCAGAGGTAGCTGTAGATGGATGACCCATTTCTTGCAAATCCACAGCGCCCTCCCCAGCTCTCGTGCTTTTCCGCGGCCCTCTGTGCCACCCACGCTCATTCTTTTCCCGCTGCCCCGTGCTGCGGCCCACAGCTGGCCTGGCTGCCCAGGCCGGTGTGTGCCCACCCTGCCTGCCGCCCCGCCCTGCACCGCAGCCCCCACCCCCGCCTGTCCCTGGCTCACTCTGCTGGGCTGCTGCCTGGGTCCTGTGGCTTGAGGACAGGTGCCTTTCCTCCGCCGTGGCACTCCCAGTCCGGCCTCTCCGTTCCCGCTCGTGTGTGCTAAGGACCTGTGGCGCAGCCAGCCCACGCAGGCTCACGAGGCACGGGACAGTGTGTGCGTGGCTTCCTCGAGGCTGGCTCCCAGCGGGTGCTCCTCAGTCAGCTCTTGACGCTCCGGTGAATGGCTTCCCGCGCCTCCGTGAGCGGGCCAGGCTGGTGCCCAGGCTGTGCCACGGCGCAGGTTCTGCCAGCGTGGCCTGTCAGGCACGGCTGTACACGTGAACCCATTTCCCCGTGCTGCCTGAGGACCAGCTTCTGCAAGTTAGATCTCAGCTGTCCTCCCTGCTCACGTCTCAGGCTGCGGACGCTCGGCGCGTAGGTTAAAATGAAAGGCGTGGCGCAGAGACTCATTTAGTCTCCCGCTCCAGGTCCTGTCAGGCTATTTTTAAATCCTCGTGGACCTTGTGTTCCGGAGGGTGTGTGAGAGAGGAAGGAGGACGCTGGGGGGACGGGGAGGGCGGGGCTCGGGCCTCCCCACACCCTAGTCGCCAGCACCCCCGGGGGAGAGGGGTGGCTGCGTCTGCCGCTGGGACAGGGGACACCCTAGCGCTCGGGTCCGGGTCCCTTGCCGCAGCCCTTGCCTGGAGCAGGTCTGTCCTGTCCTTACGCTGGTGTTGGGGGACTTTCTCCCACGGACAGGGCTCAGATCTGTGGCAGACCCCCTCAGCTCAACGCTTAGAGCTCTCCACCTCGGGGAGACAGAATCGTCCTCACCAGGAGCAGCGATGCTCACGAGCACGGGCAGCAGCGCGCGTGTCTGAAAACCACAGACTGGCACCTGCCCCAGCTGCACCTGAGGCTCTTACTGCTGCTCGAAGCGGCTCCCTCCGCCTCGGCCTGCTGCTCGCCGGGGTCACAGCATCCCTGGGCACCCAGGCAAAGCGAGGATGCCACCGTTAACGTCCCTCAGCCCCATGGGAGCTTGCGTTCTCAGCCCCAGAAAATCAAAGATGGATTTGGGCTTTTTTTTTAAACCTCAATATTTTAAGAAGATCATATTACATTTTAGAAAGTTGCAGATTCCATGCCTGGTTCTGTCAAAAAGAATAAAGATTAGCAAACTTGTGTACGTGTGAGTGCGCACATGTGGGTGCATGTATGTTGGCATGTTTGTGGGCACATATGGGTGTGTGGGCATGTGGGCATGTGCATTTGCAGGTGCATGTGTGAGCACATGTGAGAACGGTGCTCGTGGGGGCACATGTGCATACCTGCATGCGTGTGCTCTGCCTGTGGCTGTGGGAAGAATGGGGGGAGGAGGAGGAGGAGGAGGCAGTCTGCGCTCCGGCGTACACTGCTGCCGGCGAGGCGAGCAAGGGCCCTGTGGCGGTGTCTGCACCGTGCCGTGAGTTGTGCAGCCCTGGAATGGTGGGCATTACACGGCTGAGTCAGTGGATCATTCCAAACACATGAACGCAGCTGTTGTCCTCCGTGGAGGTGCTGTCTGTCTGTCCTTTAGAGGAACACACTGTCAAAGTCAAAGTGTGACCACACTTTGTCACCAAGGTCCCCGTGAGCGCCCTCTGTCCCAAGTGACACAGTCCAGTGTCACTGCCTTGAGCACCGAGTCTCCCAGTGCCTGGCTCCTGAGGCGTTCCCAAACTCCAGGCCCAGACGCTAGCTTCCCCGTGGGCATCTTGCCGGGTGTCTAATAACATCTCAGAGTTAGCAGGTCTAGAGCTGACCCCGGGCTTGTGTCCCTGGACTGGTGTCCCTGGGCTTCTTTCCACCTTGGTTGATGGATGACGCCCTTTACTTCCCGTGGCCGCGGACAGAGCGTGCGGCCTGAGCTCTGAGGGTTTAGCAGCCCCGGCCCCGGGGTCCTGATGGCTGCAACTCACGTGGCCTCTCTAGCCTGCAGCCCTGGCTCATCCCAGGGTGAGAACGGAGCATATTCGCAGGCAGGAGAGAGACACAGGAAGGGCAGTTTCGGCTGGACTTGCCACGCGTGATCCAGGCTAACCAGTGACCAGGCTCCACGTCGGTGGCAGCTGGTCTCCATCTTCGCACAATACTTCGGACAGAGCAAGTAGGAGTTAACAGGAAGGACAGTCGACGTGCTGTATTATTTTGGTAGTGGCGGTTGAACACAGCCTTCGGTCTGAGTCACCTCCCTAACTCCTTTTTGCTGAGTGAGACATGATCTTGTTAAGTCGCCCAGGTTGGGCTGAAACTTGGGATCTTCCTGCCTCAGCCTCCCCAAGTGCTAAGACCACAAGACTGCGGGCCCACTGTGTTTGTAAATTCCACATACTCAGATTAAACCAACCTGGGATGGGAAGTGTTTGAAAAAAAAATTGTGCCTGTCCTGCGTATCTGTCTCTACACATCCCCCAGCCTTGCCTGATTCTCTAAACAGGACAGTGTGGCTGTCTGCCAGCCGTTTGCACTGTATTAGGCATTATAAAAAATGTGGAAATTGTTTAATGCAGTGCCCCCCGCCTCCTTGATACCAGGAACCAGTTTAGTTGAAGACAGTTCTGGTCCTGAGCTCATTATGTAGTCCAGGCTAACTCAGACTCATAGCTGTCCTCCTGCCTCAGCCTCCCGGGCGCTAGGTTTATAGGCTGCCCTCCATGCCTGGTGTGTGTGGTGCTGGGAACTGAACTCAGGGCCTTGCGTTTAGATTGAGAGATCTTAAGGAAGGTTATCACCATGTCAGTGGAACCCCATATGTAGATAGCCGCGCTCATTAATTAGGCCACGTAACTTTGTAAGGACTCAAAGTAGCATGCTCAGGACTGCGTGATAGTTGTATTTGGTAGCTTGGTATGAACGATTAGCTGCAGACACCCAATCGGTAAAAATCCAGTCCCCGTGGACTCTGCAGTGTTCCTTCTGGCACATAGTCATGTTTTTATTTCCAGTACTGAGGATCCAACCTCGGGTCTTCATCTTGAATTTTGTCTCTTTTTATCTCTAGATTATTTTTTAGTTCTCGATTCTGAGATGGTTTCCCTGGGTTGCTAAATTGCCTGGCCTGGGCGTGAGTTTGCGATCCTCCTGCCTCAGCCTCCCAGAGTGCTGGGATGACAGTCCTATGCCTCTGGGCCATGCACGGTAATTTTTAAGGCTGCTGGGGCCCCAATTTCCCCGACAGGTGACAATCTGCAGCCACCATGGCAAATGCAGGACACACAGAACCTGCACACCAGGGTCTCCAGTGGTCTCTGTGCTCTGTTCCCCCGCTGCCCCTCCCCCGTCCCCACTGTGTCAAGGCAGCTGTGGGCGCATTTGCTGCAAGGGGGCGGGCTGCGGGTGCTCAGCTAAGTCACCCCAGGAGGGGTGCAAATCCCTTATCACCACCTCAGCCGGAAACCATCTTCCCCTGTCACTGCTGAATTGTGAAAAGGACATATGTTGAGCTGAGAGGACCCTGCGTGACGGGCTTGCGTGCTGCCCCTTACAGGAAAATTCCACAGCCCCATTCATCACAGAAACAGGGACTTTCTGTCGTGTTTCTTGAAAATAAGGAAGTCCCCAGTGGAAACCAGGCCATTGGCTGGCGGGTGCAGGAGGAGGCGAGACTCCCGGAGATAATGACCTGTGACAATTACACACAGCAATCTGAGTTATTTCCTTTATTATTCTGTAAATGGGACTCTGAACAACGCCGAGTGATGGCAGCAGGGTCCCGCCAATGGGGTGGACCCGGCCCGCCTCTTCCAATCGACTCTTTGTCTCCAGGATTTCTTGCTGTTGGTGGAATTTGCTTTTGTTTTGATGGCAGGTGTCGGCCCTGGCAGGCACTGGAGTGTGCCGGGAGGTGTGTCTCTGTGGGCGAATCCCCCCCCCCCCCCCCCCGCTGGAGGGGCTGGCTTCATCGGATCCGTCAGTGGACGACTGGCTGTGGATTCTACCCACAGAGGGGCATGGTCAGGTGGGACTGGACAGCTTCAGACAGAACAACACGGTGCCGGGATGGTTCCCAGCCATCAGCATGTGCCGTGGGTGCCCAGCCTTTCAGCTCACCTGGGCCACTGAGTGCAGAGGAATTGCCTTGGGCTCTACGTAAAATACCTAATACAGTTAGTGCAATCGAATGACCAAAAAACCCTAAAAAATTTTCACGATGGTTACAAATTTCAGCTGAGCTGCGTTCAAAGCTATCCTGGGCCATGGGTGGATGAGCTTGAGCTAGGCTTTGTGCTGGCTGTACCTGTAGTGGTGGAGCTCAGGGTCCCATCCCAGCCATGTTAGGAAGGGGGATTGTCCTCCGAGGCCAGTGGGCCCCTGCCTGGAGCTGCTGGTCCCAAGGGAGGGGTTCCCACAGGCAGAGCGAACGCCTGCGCGGCTTCATGTCGCAGATGCCTCTCACGTCTGCGTCTTCCTGTCTGACTTACCTGTGCACTGTGGAGACACAACACCCGGTACCCACAGCTTGGGGAAGAAAGGTTCATCTTAGCTCACAATTTCAGGAAACCTTGGTCCATTCATGGGTGGCTGACAAGGGTGGAAGGGCGTGGTAGAGGCCTAGCTGGAGAAAAGCAGTTGTGGTATTGAAACAGGAAGCAGAATGTGAGAGGAAGGGTGGAGCCAGTGTGTTTCCTTCCAGGTCAAGCCCCAGTGGTCCGCCCCTTCCAACCGGGCCCCACCTGTTAACAGCGCAGGAAGTCAGTGGATTAGCCTCATGATTGAATCGCCTTCCAGACGTGGTCCAAACCAGAACACTTCCTCACCGTGGCTGTACCTCGGGATGGGATTTGAGAGGCAGGTGAAGGACTTGGCAGTTGCTGTGTCAGCCGGCTGCCCCCCTCGGCTATGCTGTGTGTCAGTACTGCCCAGACCTGAGAGCAAGAAACAGAGCTGGTGACCTTGTGAGAGTCACCGGCTGTTGGACAGGGGCTGCCCTTCCCAGGGAGCCTTCAGCCCTGGGTCCAGCCCCTCTTCCCTCCGTGATGGCCCCAGCCACCTGGCGTGGACGCCAGTCTGCTGTAATTTTGGGGATTATGAGGCTAGTGGGTAGTGGCTATTCTTTAGCAAGGGAAGGGATGGGCACTTGGGATGGGGCCACAAGGCAGGGGCTCCAGGGGAGACGGTCTGTCTAGAGGGCCTTAGGCACATGAATTGTGGACACTGTCAACTTGGAGTCAAAGTCCAGGAGCGG
>PVKB01007157.1:0-42448 GCA_004027205.1 Ctenodactylus gundi
GGTGCTGGCAGCTCAGGACCACACCCAGTAGGCTGCTGTTTTTCTCCACTTCCGGTATGTCTGACCTTCCTGTAGCCTCCTTTCAGTTTTTGGGGAGCTCCCTCCTCTCCTAGCTCAGTCAGATGATCCAGGCTCCATCCAGGCTTTTCTCTGTCTACAGATGCCAGCAGCTCCCAGCCATTTGCAGTGGGCCTGGAGTGACTACCTAGGCTGCTGTATTTTTTCTTCCACTTCTGATGTTCCTTCAGGGTTTCCAACCTTCTCTTGGTCTCCTTTCAGTTGTTGGGGTGCTCCTCCCTGTCCTAGCTACCTTGAGCAGGCATTTCTTGACTTAGTTCTCAATATTTTAAGTGGGTCCATGAGAAGATAGTGGACAGCTCTGTTACATGGCCATCATCTTGACTGGAAGCCTTCTTATTTTTGATTTTGAGACAAAGTCTCACTAAGGCACTACATGGCTCAGGCTGGGCTTGAACTTGCAATCCTCCTGCCTCTGCCTCCCACAGTGCTGGGATTATAGGCCTGTACTCTAGTCTCAATTCCCCCATCATTGTTCAAGCACCTCCTTCCTGGCATCCCAAGAGGTTCCAAGTTCATCTTGTGTATTTTCTGCCCCGGCCCTGGAATCAGTAACTTCTCAAAGAAGCCCTGGTCACTTTTTGAGAGAGAAGTCAGAATCAGGGTGCTCAGTGATTCTGGGTGTCTGCAGATTCAATCTCACATCCTCAGCATCTCTATCCTGCCACCCCTGCAACTTCATGACTCCGTCCCCTCTGCCACCCACCCCAAGCCATCATCATGTTTCGCTGGAATTGTGACATCTTTTATACCCCCTACTTCCAAGCTTGCCTCATTCCAACTCATTCTCCAAGCAATAACAAGACAGACAGCTATCTGGACTACATCATTTCCTTACGTAGCACTTATTTGTTTGTTTTGTGTTTTGAGATAGGGTCTTATTAAGTTATCTAGTCAGGATTTAACTCATGATCCTCCTGCCTCAGTCTTTCAAGTGCTGGCAGTACAGGCACGTAGCACCCTGCTGAGCCTTCCATAATGCTTTCCAAGGGTGGCAGAGTTAGCCTGCCACATCCTGGCCCAGGGTTGGCAAACATTTTGCCAAGGGCCAGAGAGTAAATGTGGCCTGTGTAGGACACTGTCATTGTAACCAAGAAGCAGCCACAGTTAATCCACCAACAGATGGGTATAGCCATGTGCTAAGAAAACTGTCCTAACTGGCTGAGGTGTGGTTTGTGGGTACAGTGCTTGCATGGTGTGCAAGAGGTTGGCTGGCTGGCTGGATGGCTGGCTGGCTGGATGGATGGATGGATGGAGAGAGGAAACACAAGCTGAACACAATGCCACACACCTGTAATGCCAGCTACTTGGGGGGCTCAGACAGAAGGGTCCCAAGTTGGAGGCCAGCCTGAGCAACTCAGTGAGACTCCCTGTCCAAACGGGCTGGTGATAAGAGCTTCCCAGGACCGAGGGTTAGGAGGGAGGAAGGCCAGATTTGTTGAGTAGTATATTTCCAGTTTCCAATCCCTGCCTAAGTGGGTGGTTTTCATACACTGGCCAGAAGCTGCTGTGTGCCTTTAGAATGCTCGCTCTCACTGGACAGCAGCTCAGGTAGTCTCTGGGAGGTAACAAGCAGTTCTGCCCAAGGGTCTCCAGTTTCCGGTGGGCCCACTCTTTCCCCTGCTGCGTCTCCCTCCCCTTGCTCACAGCTCATGCTACACGGCATTCTCCTGTGTTCTGCAGACCTGCAACCGTCACTGCTGCTTCTGGACCTTTGCACAGAGAGCTCCAGTTGCTTGGAATGTTCTTCCGACCCCCCCCCCCCCCCCCCCCAAAAAAAAAAAAACTGGCTTTGTTTGTCTTAGCACACAGGTAAAAGGCTATCCTCTTAGGGAGTCTTTCCTTGAGTTCTCTACTCAAAATAGATTCCTATTTTATTAGTGTCTACCTTAGCTTCTCAAAGCCAAGGGCTGTGTGTCCCTGGTCACCTCTCAAGGACTTAGAGCCATGCCTGGCAAGTGGAAGTAGTGCAGATGCTTTTTGATGAACATGGCACAGCCGGCTAACAGTTCCCTTGCCTGTCTGCGGTGAGCCTGGGTGGTGGACTGGCTGGCTTGGCCTTGTACCCAGAGGTGCTCTTTAGGTTCTGGAGCTAGGACTTGCCACTCCCCGCTCACCCATGGCCCTGCAGTAGCACCCGGAGCACAGGAGGTATTCAGTATACTTTTTGGACATACATGAATGGTCCTACACATTCAAAAAATCGTCTTCATGGATATTTGGGATCACGTAACCAGAGGGACTGGGCAAAATTATTGCGCAAAATCTTCTTTTTCTTACGTTCTGCCAACTGCTCAGTGTTTCAGTATTTCCAGATAGCGACCCACCCGCGACGGGGACTGTAGAGGTGGGAGGTCCCTTCTGCAGCTAGGCTGGAGGTCCTGCAAGTTCTTTGCTTCACCTAAAGATGTCACTAAGTGACTTGGGCCATGCCATCCACTCTTTGTGGCTGTGGAGCTGGGAGGTCAGGATGGCAGGAAGGAAGTGACTGAGTGTTCTGAACAAGACTTCCACCCATCCACCCACCCCCATGCCTGGTTGACAAGGTGACAGGTGCGGATGTGCCCCACTCAGTGTGACGAGCCGCTCGTTAGTATCCCTGATAGTCCACAGCCCTAGAATATTCTGCTTTCTTCTACGGCCAGGAACATAATAAATCAGGCCAAGCTCGGTAAGTCAAGTCCCGTCATGACTGACCCCTGTCACAGGCCCAGCACCATCCCTTGGACTCCAGGGTAGACTTCAGAGAGACATTTCATAATATTTCTACTCTCAAATAGTAATGGGAGCTGGGCCCAGTGGCACAGGTTTATAATCTCATATCTTTGGGAGGCTGAGTCAGGAGGACCACAGGTTGAAGTCCTGCCTGGGGAACTTAGCAAATTAGCAAAGCCATCTTTGACGTTTAGAAATAAAAATGGGATGAGGATACAGCTCAGTTTGAAGGCTCTGAGCTCAATCCCCAGTACTATAAAAATAAAATAGCTGGTGTGGGGAAGGTGGCTGAGACACGGAGGAAAGTAGTACCCTGACTACTTACTCTGGATTGGATCCTGAGGCTGAAAAGCTGGTGAAATGCATAAAAGCTGTGGCTGCGTCCGTAGTCATGTTGTATGAACATTAGTGTGTCAGTGTTGACACGCACCACAGTCACAAGAGATGTTGACACTAGGAGCATCTGGATTAGGCCTGTACGAGGCTGGGCCGTAGAATCTTTGCAATAGCACCATGAATCTCAACGCTGTCCAGAATTCAAAGCTTTAAAAATACACAAGACAGGGGCCGGAGGAATGGCACAGTGGTTAAAGCACTTGCCTAGCAAGCACAAGGGCTGAGTTCAATTCCCCAGCACCACGTAAAGCTAGGCATGGTAGCATGTGCCTATAATCCCAGCACTCAGGAGGCTGAGGCAGGAGGATTGTTCTGAGTTCAAGGCCAGTCTGAGTTACACTAGTGAGCTCAGGCCCAGCCTGGACTGCAGAGGGAGGCCCGTCTCAAAAAGGAAAAGAAAGAAAACTACACAAGACAGACTTGGCTTCAGGGGTGTAGCTAATGCGCTGTAAGTGCCACAGGTGGGGTGGCGGCCTGAATCAGACAGCCCGGGAGCGGGTTCCCGCCTTTGCACCACATCCACCTCACGGGCCGCTGTGAGGATCCGAGGTGTAATGTGTAATCACCCCATAGGCCCAGGGTGAATTCCTCGTTCTGCTAGCTTTTCCCCTTCATCATTTCAGAGAAAAAAAGCCATCAGCTGTGTTTAAACATTCATGGAATAAACAACGCAGAGTGAGATTGGCAGTAATTCAGTGCAGTTGGCTGGTGCTCAAATTGGAGAAGCACTGCTGAGGCACAGCTCAGTGGTTAGAGCGCTTGCCCAGCACACACAGTCTCTGAGTTTGATTCCCCAGTGCCACATAAACTGGCCGTAGTGTCTGTAATCCCAGCAGTCAGGAGGCTGAGGATGGCTGTGAGTTCAAGGCCAACCTGAACTACAGAGTGAGACCCTGTCTCAAAAAAAAAAAAGGACTTCTGTGATTTGCGATTTTTACTTTTTTCTTCTTTCTTTTTTCAGTACTAGAATTCAACCTAGGGCCTTTACCTGCTAGGCAAGTGTTCTACCATGAAGCTACACTTTTTGTATCATTTATTATTGCAGTACTTGGGATCAAGCTGGGGTCTTCACACTGGGCTACCTTCCCATGTCCACCTCACCCCTCTTTTTTTTTTTTTTTGAAACAGGGTCTCAGTCACTAAATTGCCACACTGGGCTTGAACTTGATATCCTCCTGCCTCCGCCCCCTGAAATACTGGGATTTCAGGACTGTGCCTGTGGGCTAGCTTCTTTTATTTTAATTTACTTTGAGACAGGATCCAAGCAAGTTGCGCAGCCAGCCGTAGCTTGCAGTCTCCCTGCGTCAGCCTCCTCGGTAGCGGAGATGATAGGCACAGGCCACTATGCCCAGCTATGTGACATATTTTTGAGCTATGAGATGAGGCATTTTTATGTTAAAACTCATCTTTAAAACTTGTGGGGACTTTTTTCCCTGAAACATTCAAAGATGACCAAAACTCTTTTTGTGAAGTTTCATAGTAGTACTAATTGTAAACGCAGAACAATTAGAAATCATTTAAATGCCCCCAAAAAAGAGGAGTCTGGCGAGGCCCTTCCCATGGGATTCTTTGAAAATATTTAAAACTATGGGACATAGTTTAAGTTGGTCCCAGCACTCTGGAAGGCTGAGGCAAGAGGATGTCAGGTTCAAACCCAGCCTGGGCAAGTTAGCAATTTATTAAGATCCCCCCTCCATCTCAAAATAAGAGTATTTATTCATATGTTTATTCAATATCTCAGGGAAGATAATGCAAGCACCTGGTAACTGGTGCTGGAGGAATGGCTCGCCAGTTAAAGTGCTTGCTTAGCAAGCGCTAAGTACCAAAGTTTGATTCCCCAGCACCAAATAAAGCTGAGCACGGTGGCTCATGCCTTAATCTCAGCACTCAGGAGGCTGAGGTAAGATGATTGCCTTGAGGCCAAGGCCAGCCTGGGCTCTATAGTGAGTTCAGGACCAGCCTGGGCTATAGAGTGAGACCCTATCTCAAAAAAGAAAAAAAAAATCCTGTTAACCATACTGCTCTTTACTCAGCACCTAAGGAAGAAGCTGTTCAAGTCCCATCCACTGTGGTAATATGTCATTGGTAATAAAATTTTACATTTTTCATGATCTTATGAATTTTTAAGGAGAATTTGTGGCATATTTATGGCTTCTTTTTTCTTTGAGAGACAATGTCTCTCTATGTTACCCAAACTGACCTAGTACTCCTAGGCTCAATGGATCTTACTGCCTCAGCCTCCCAAGTCATGGGGACTACAGGTGCGCGTCACCACAGCTACTTTCCTTATTAAACATGTTTTTAATCTTCTTATTTTGGGAAATATCAAACCTATACAATGGAGTGAGAATCACAGTGATTCCTTGTGTACCACGAGCCTTCTTCAATAGTTCTTTAACATTCTGTCCTTAACGTTGTTTTCTCCGGTTAGTACCAGAATGCTAGGGTTACAGACTTGCATCACCACACCTGGCTGCAGTCTACTTCAGATTTGAGCAACAGGGAAGCACTTGCCCTGGATACTCACTTCAGTGGTTCTGACTATAAAACACAAAGTGTTTAGTCCTAAGCAGGGCTGGGGGTGGAGCTCAGCTTAGAGAGCTTGCCTAGCTTGTGTGGAGCCCTGGGTTAAACCCCGAGTGTCATGGTTTGGATCTGGAAGGTCCCCCAAAAGCCTCCTGTTCCTGTAGATACTGTGTTGGGTTGGGAGGTGGGACCTGACTGGAAGGGGCACAGGTGTGTGTTTGACCTGGAGGGCCATGTGCTGGCTCCGCCCTTCTCCGTCGCTCTCTTCCACCATGACATAAGGACCTCTGTCTGCTTCTGGAGCTCTGGCACTAGCCCTGCCTCCGCTCCAGCCCTGTGCTCCCACCATTTTTCAGCCACCCACCTGTGAATGGACTGTGACCTTCTGAAACTGTAAGCTGCAATAAATCTTTCCTCCGTAAATTAGTGGATGTTGGGTATTGAGTCACAGCGGTGATAAAGTAACTAAGACACCAAGGAAAAATCATTTATCGATTGGTTGATTGGCATGTCTGTCCCTCGGCACCTGGTCCTCAGGGAAGGCACTACACATCCACTCTCATGACCCATAGTGCTCTGGTTCACACTCTCTTGTCCTGTCTGTGAAACAAGAGGTGCAGCTTCCTCCTGCCCTGGAAGTCTCTAATTGTGCTGTTGACGTCTGGTAGTGGAGGGGAATGTGAGCAGGGGGAAGGGAAATGGGGCAAATCCCCCACCCACGCCTTCTCTCCTGTAGATGGCTGCGTGAGGTGCCTGTGTGTCGTGTCTCCTTCCCACTGCCCAAGGTCATTATTCCAGCGGTGCTTCCAAAGAGCACAGCATTTCCAGGTTGCATATGGCAGTTGAGGAACTTCTCACCTTATGAATGATTGCTGTTATTCCTAAATTTGCTTAATATATGGGCTTGAAATAACATGCTTAGTTTTTTTTTTGGCAGTAGATGGACACTGGACACTGAAATTGAAATCAGTTTTATGTTTGTTCCTTTGTGGTGTTGGGAATATAACTCAGGAGCACTTTGACCTTGAGCTGCCCTTGCTCAGCCCTTTTTGATTTTTTTAAGTTGAGTCTGGGTCTTGCTAAGTTGTCCAGACTGGCCTCAAACTTTTGATCCTCCTATCTCAATCTCACCAGAAGCTGTATGACAGGTATTCCCCATCACCACATCTAGCTCAGTTTTGTTTTTATAACAATTTTTATAAATATTTAATGGGATACGCTAAAATTTAAAAATTTATTTCCATTTTCTCTAAATCTCAAGGTAAAATCTTGATATCAATTAATTATTTGCCTTTTACCCTTCAATCATAGACTTAAATATTTTAAAGAAAACTTTTAAAACATTTGTGAGATATTTCATTTTTAATAACTTTAAATTTTCTAATTTTAATGTATTAGTTAAAACTTCACGAGGTGTTCTCAATTTTTTATTATCTGTTTAAGACAAGGTCTCATTCTGTAGTTCAGGCTGGTCCTGCACTCACCATGGAGCCAAGGCTGGCCTCAAACTCACGGCAATCCTCCTTCCTCAGTCTCCTAAGTGCTGGGATTGCAGGCATGTGCTACCACGCCCAGTTTATGGTGCTGGGAAATTGAACCCATGGCCTTGGGCTTGCTAGGAAAGTGCTTTATCTACTGTGCTAGTCCTCTAGTCCTTCAATTTTTAATAAGTATAGGTTCAAATTTTTATAATTTGCATGTAATTGTGTCTAAAAACTCTTGTAATGATTATTTCAATAGGAAAGGCCAGCAAATGATAATCTAAGAGTTTAACTGAGCCCACAAAATATGAATAATTTTTTTGGGGGGAGAGGAGATCAAACACAGGGCCTGCACTCTAAGCTGTACCCCCAATGCATTCTTAAAATTTATTTAAGACCAGGTCTTGTCAAGTTGCTAAATTGCCCAGGCTGGGCTCAAACTTGTTATTCTCCTGCCTCAGCGTCCCAAAATGTGGGCCCAGCCTGATTTTTATGTCTTTAAAGGGTTGTAAACAAAGAAGAACATGTGGAGAGACTACATGACCACACAGACTAAATCGTTCGCTTCCAGTCTACCCAAGTAGACATTGCCAGCCCTGAGCTATAGGATAGAATATAAATTACTTAAAAATCTGACTACTACATGTTTAGTGATTTTAGCGAAATAGATACACAAAAAAGGTTATGGAACAAATATATGTTGTTGGTTATTTTTGACCCTGATACTATTTAGTAATAGCCCAAGCCTCCCAGCAGGACATTCAGGCACATACAGTCATGAATTCTCCATCTAGGAGCCTGTTCTTACGTCTAGCCCTACACAAGTCATCATTCACACATATATTTTGCGTTTGTCATCATAAACAGACACGTGTCCAAGGAGGAGAATGAGGTGTTTTTAAAATGGCGTTACGGCTTTACATGTTCCGGGCCGAGCTGTGTGGGTCGTGACCCAGAAGTGCTAACGGAAGACCTCCGGGTCTTTCCTGCTCTGCCCTGGCGGGTTTGAGTTTCAAAGTTTACTTACCCTGAAAAACTCGAGGTGATTGCAGTGGCAGAGCACAGTGTGGACGGCCCTCTGTTGGCTTGGGCAGCATCGTCCTTGGTGGCACTGAGCAGTTTGAGTTAGATGAGAAAGGTCCGAGCTTCCCGTGCATCACCGCAGAAGCCCCTGGGCTTGGCATGAATACCCTGGCTGCGTGATGACCCGTTAACACACAGTGCGGCAAAGGAACATTATTAGGCAACACTTTTATCCCCAAACCCAAAGTCTTTCTTGTCAGATCCTTTTTTTTTTTTTTCCTAGTAATCTCCATCATATGTTGGAAATGCTTTGGGCTAATGTTTCTGTTCAGGCAGTCACAGGCCTCTACCTTGTTTGTTGGTAATAATTCAACACCAAGAAAGAGGCATAGTTTCCTAGTAGTGGTAAAAGAAGTAATAGGAAACGGTGAGAGCCATAGGTACCCCTGAAGAAGGAAATCTCTGTTCCCTTGCAAATGGAGGTGAAGTAAGAATATAGAGCCAGGCCTGGTGGTGCAGGGCTATAATCCCAGCACTCTAAGAGGTTGGGGCAGGAGGCTTGCAAGTTTGAGCCCAGCCTGGGCAACTTAGACCCAGCAGTTTAAAAAATAATAATAATAATTAAATGGGCTGGGCATGTAGCTGGATTCAAACCTTAGTATCAGAAAACATTAAATGAAAATCAAGATGATGTATATGTACCAATTCCTAAAGTTGAATGTAATTATTGTATATTGCAAATGTACTAATGAAAATAACTGGGGGGGGGGAGAGGAGAAAGTAGAGAGGAAAGGATTATAAAGGAGGAAATGCTAGGACAGAAGGCATTGTTCTGGATTCTTCTTAGGAATCGATAGTCCTGGGCTGGAGGAATAGCTCAGAGGGAAAAAAAAAATAGCTTGCGTAGCAAGTTCAAGGCCCTGGGTTCTATTCCCCAGCACCACATAAATTGGGCATGGCAGCACACACCTGCAATCCCAGCACCTGGGAAGCTGAAACAGCAGGATTGTCATGAGTTCTAGGTCAGCCTGTGGTCCATACTAAGTTCAGGACCAGCCTGGGCTATATGGCAAGACCCTGCCGCAAAAAAAAAAAAAAAAAAAAAAAAAAAAAAAAAAGAAAATTGATCTTTCACAAAATGAATTGGGCAGGTGCACTGCTTTGCCTCCTTCTCCACCACCCTTTTTTTTTTTTTTTTTTTTTTTTTTTTTTTTCTTTTTTTCTTTTTTTTGAGACAGTCTGGCTAAGTTTCCCAGACCTGGCAGTCCTCCTGCCTCCGCCCCTTAGAGTGCTGGGATTGTAGCCTGCATCCCCAGGCCTGACTTCTACCCATGTTTAATTGATGTTTGATGGGCACTACTTCCCTCCATGCTGTCAGCTACTCAACCAAGAGTTTCCTAGAACACTCTGGCTTTAAGTCTTTAAGTTTCACAATTTTTGAGAACTTTTACCATAATCAGACCTAATTTGTGAACTCTGGGTTCTTATACTTTTGGATACTTCTTTAGAGGCTCAATCTATGAAAGCCAGAAAGAAAGGGAGGGGTTGTGGTTTAAGAAATTAAAAAAAAAGATTTCCATTTTTCTTGGATGATAAGTTTAGCCCTAGTAATGTGCTTGGGTAGCATGTGCAAAGGCCAGGGTTCATTCCAAAGTGTGGGGGAGGACTGGGGAGGTTCAGAGGGACAGCACATTGAGGAAATAGTGTGCTATACTTGATATATTTTTAACATTCATAAAGTTGTAGGAAGATTCAGTCATACTTTACATTCACTTTGTCACATGGAATTGGGCCCAAAATGTTGGACTATCTTTTCTGTTGTCTGACATTTTTGAAAATAAGGATTCCGGTGGGACCCAGTGGCATAGGTCTGTCATCCCAGGATTCTGAGGGATAGAAGCAGAAGGATCCCAAGTTTGAGCCCAACCAGGGCTGGGGATGTAACTCTGATGAAAAAAAAAAATTATAAAAAGGGCTAAGGGCAATTTAGTGATACCCTGTTTCAAAGTCAAACAATAAAACTGGGTTGGGGACATAGCTCGGTATGACGTGCTAATGGCCTTTTTAAAAAAGTATACTGTCCTGCCGTGCCGCGTCAATGCAGTGTGTAAGCATATGTAGATTAACTTTCTTTAATTCCGTCATTGACATATTTTTGAGGTCTGTAAGTTCAAAGGGAAGAGAGAGGAGTCCCCATGTAACAAAACTAAAACTAGCCTGTAAAGGAGTTCAGAGGCCTTGGGGACACCGCTCCTCCTCAGAACCTCCAAAAGAGATCAGCAGTTTAAATCTTCAGTGCTTCATCTTTCTCTTTGAGACTGGAATGCCATCGATACTGTCTTTGTGTTTGTAATTGTTTTAATTAGCCACCCAGCAGGGTCCTCTGTCCCCGCTTAGATTCTAGCAGCACAGCTGTCAGTACCACACCATTAAAACGAAGGGCAGGCATGGGGCTGCTTCGTTGCTTGGAGCTGTGTCATTTTTGTTGTTGTTGTTGTTGTTAGCTCTTATTCCCCTCATTTTCATCCTCTTTTTTCCCTCCCTTTTGGATTTCGTGGTGGGCAAAGGCAAAAAAAAAAAAAAAAATTACACCCCGAGTGGCTTTGTTTTTCCAAGAATCAAAAAATGGAGAACAACTCAACCGCAGATTTTACCATAGGTCCCATCTGAAGAAGGAAAAGATCACGCAGATACACGTGCCCGCTGCTCTGAGGGAGATTCTGTACGCCAGGTGGCCGTTGCCGGAGCTTGCTGGGGGAGGCTGTGCCCTGTGGTCCCGGTCCCCTTGATTCTCAGGGACCACATCTTCCTTTTGTGGGTGGAAATCTGCAGGGCCAATTATGATGCAGATCTGCCCGCAGTTCCACTTGGGGGCGGGCGTGGCCCGGGATGTTTGGATTTTTGGAAATTCTTGCATTGTTAGCATTGTTTTCTCCTCCACTTTGAAGTCTGTGCTGCTGTTGGTATGATCAGGAAAAAAGCCTAACATAGTGCAAGCAGTAACAACAGACAGAAACGTGGAGGTCTTCGTGTTGCGGCTTCAGCCAGCATCTTGCAAGTCTAGGAAACCACCCGTGTGCAGGGGAGCTGGCACTGGTCCCAGCGGGACAGTAGCCTTTCTGCACTGTGATGCAAACCATCTAGCTTATTTTTTATTGAAACTCAAAATAATTTCTTTGCATTTAAAAAGAAATGATAAGTTATCAAAAACAGGAAAGACTTTGAATAGCTTCCACAGTTCAGTGGCTCTAAAGGTTGTTAGAGGTTATTGTCATATACTAAACAATCTAACAAAGGAGGGGAGGGTATTTTGAGTTTGGCCACAAATATTCAGTATCAAGGGGCGTTATCTGATGGAGCCCAGAGCCTTTGCACTGAACTACATCCACAGCCCTTTTGTAAGTTTTAATTTGAGACAAAGTCTTGGTAAAATAATCAGGCTGGACTCAAACTTGGAGTCCTCCTGGCTTGGCCTCTCAGAGTGTAGGTCTAGGCCAGCAGACCAGAATTAGGGGTCTTTAAAAACGAAGTATAGGGGACTGGAGGAATGGCTCAGTGCAGGCGCTTGCCTAACAAGTACTTAGGTAAGCGCTAAGTATCTGAGTTCGATTCCCCAGCACCACGTAAACTGGGCGTGGTAGTGCAGGCTGTAATCCCAGCACTTGGGAGGCTGAGATAGGAGGACTACTGAGAGTCCAAGGCCAGCCTGGGCTTCATAGTGAGTTCAGAACCAGCCTTGGGCTATAGAGTGATACCCTACCTCAACCAAAACAACAACAACAACAACAAAACGAAGTATAAATTTAAAATTTCCTTTGTCTGAATTGCTTCTGGCTTTGTAGCCAATCAAGGACCCAGATATGCACTTGCTTTGTGAACCAACCTTACACCAAAGGGACTGTTGACCCACAGCAGTCTGTTGGATGTGTTGCGACCCTTTGAGAATCAACTATGGGCCTTAGAAGAAAAAGGAAGCCATTCTGGTCTGTGGCTACTGTCACAGACAGTAGGAGCCCAGTGTCTTTGAGGGGCACTAAGTCACCAGAGGCTAAGATAATGACACCTGCTGGGGCCAGAATCATCATGTGCCACAAAGTGCATCTATGACAGTATTGTACCCTGCAGCTGTACGGGAAGTGGAGGCACACAGTGTCTCTTAACGGTAGTTATAGAAAATGGGAGTTTTAACTCACCTACCACTGGACCAGGCCCTGCAAGTCACCCTACAATTGGTGACTGTTTTCCAGTTTTTCTTTGCAACTTTCGGTGCAGTGTGTACATTTCCTATAGTGATGGTTGGGCCACCCCCTCTGCCTCCCCATGGCCTGCCCGCTCACTCTTCCCTGTAAATTCACGACTGTGCAAATCTCCCCCTCCTGCCTAAACTCTCCTTCCTCCAAATCATCCCCTCTGTCAGCCAGCCCAACTCTGGGAAGTTAAAACACAACCTTCACCTATTGCAAATGACTAACTAAAGTCATCCCCGGTTTTTATGGCCCCCAACTTTACTTCCGAGTGAATGTTTTCACCCAGCCCTGTAAAGTGCTTTCTGCTCCAGTGTAAATTAAAATCATAGCTGTCTATTCAAAAATGCCATTACCAGTAAGCCATTAACTGCCTCTCTGAGCTTACAAGTATCCTTCCTAGCAGGCTTTAGTGGAGTGTTCTGATCCAGGAGGCGTGTGCGTAATCACTGTCCCCTCTGGAAAGGTGACCCTGTGGGAAGGATGGTTCATCTACACTGACTCAGGATTTTCTGGAGGGTGAGGATTTAATCTACTTGCTGGAAGCTTATTATTTCTAAGAGAAAGACACTCTTTCCATAGTCAAAAGCCTTTGTTTGTGCTCCTGAAACTCGTGCTGGGAGTTTCACAGTGAGCTCCATCCACTGCCCTTTTTTATTTCTTTATTTTTGGTTTTGAGACAGAGTCTCATCGAGTTATTAAGTTGCCCAGGCTGGACTCACATTTGCAACCCTCTTGCCTCAGCCTCTCAAAGTGTTGGAATGAGTGGCCTACACCACCAGGCTCAGCTGAAAAGTTTTTTATGATTTCTTTCTCTCTCTCTTTTTTTGCGCGTAAAGACTTTAGTTTTTTTAATGGGAATATATTTATCATCATAATGATTCTGAATAACAGTTTCTCTCCACCATTAGTAGCTATGTATACATACAACACTCCCTTCCCCCATAAAAAATCTTGAAAAATAGTATAGAAGAGGTTGGAAGAACACCACATGGCAAATGCCAACAGGCAGGGAAACCCTTAGCCAGCAACACGCCATGCCCCTGTCTGTTACGACCATTATTACAGAAAAATTGAGAGTAGCGGCTCAGAATTTATTGTGTACCTTGGAAGCCAAAACCAAATTCATGGTTCCTTGCGTGTATTTCATTGGGAAGACCTGATTTCCTAATGTGATTCAAAGTCTGAGCAAAACTCTGTCACTCTTAGTTTTCTTCAGCCAAGGTGTCTTTAAATTCTATGTTTTGTGGTAGTTGGAAATTTTTTGTTGGCTTTTTTTTTTTGGTATGTGTGATTTATTTATCTAAAAGAGGTAATCTAGCAGGTGCAGTGGTGCATGCCTTTAATCCTACTTACTTGAGAGGCTGAGACAGGAGGACTGCAGGGCAAGTTAGCAAGACCTGATTTCAAAATATTTTAAAAAGTAAAAAGGGCTGGCAGTGTCGCTCAGTGGTAGGGCACCCATGGGTTTGGTCCTTAGTACTGAAATTAAAAAAAAATAGGGGCTGGGGGCTTAGCTTAGTGGTTAAAGCACTTGCCAAGCAAGCCCAAGGCCCTGGGTTCAATTCCCAAGCACTACATAAACTAGTCGGCATGGTGGCACAGGCTTATAATCCCAGTACTCAGGAGGCTGAGGCAGGAGAATTGTTGAGTTCAAGGCCATCATGGGCTCCATAGTGAGTTTAGGAACAACCTGTACTATGGAGCAAGTTCCTGACCCTAAAACATCAATCAATCAATCAATAAAAATTTAAAAAGCTGGCCCCAGTGGCACAGGCCTGTAATCCCAAAGGTCTGAGAGTTTAAGGCAGGAGGATAGCAAGTTCAAGCCCAACCTGGTCAATTTATTGACTCAACAAGACCCTGTTTCAAAGGTGAAGAATGGGAACTAATGTAAGCAAGAAGACACATGCTGGCCTTCTTACTTTAAATAGAAAAAAAAATTGGCAGGCCCCTGTGTCCCTGGTCTATAGTTCCAGCCCTCTTGGAGGCTGAGACAGGAGAATTATAAATTCAAGCTCAGTCTGGGCCAAATGAACAGTGAAAAATGAAGAGTGGGTCAATTTGAGTCCCATGTGGGCAGTGGCTGGCCATCTCCACAGTATAATTTTATGAGGAGCCACTTTTGTGGTGATTTGGCTTATGAACTCCTTATAAATCTTCCAGATAAATATCATTTCCTCTGAAACCCTGGTTCTCAGCCAGGGCAATTTTACCCCACAGTGATCATTTGGCAAATTTACGGAGATTTTTTTGGTGGTCACAGCTAGGTGGGGAGGTACTTCTGGTATCATTTAGGTTTTTGGAAAAGTCATGACATAACTTATCTTTTGCAAAGATCATTTATATGTAAAGAAGAAAGGTCTATCAATGATGTATTGCCCATTTTGTTCAATAACCTTTTGCCATCCTTCAGTGAGCTTCATAATTCCTCCTTCATAGAAGGACCTGTCTTTATTGGCAAAAAACGGAGCAAGGCACCGATTTCAGGCTCATTTGTATTGAACGTTATACCACGCAAGGAGTTTTGTAGACAGCAAAACAAATGCAAGTCGGATGGCTCAAGGTCAGGCGAGTGTGGCAACTCCTCCCCATCCAAGCTCTACTAACTTGTGACGGGTAAAAACCTGTGTGTGGGCTTGTGTTGTCGTGATGAAACACAGCTCCTTGATGATTAACAAACTCTGGATGTTTCTGGATTCATTCAGACTGTCCAGTTGCTAACAGTATGTATTCGAATTGTTTGCTTCCTTGCTCAAAAAACATAACATCTTCAAAATCCAAGCACACGGAGCACATGACCTTCCTCTGATAAATGTTGCTTTCAATGACATTTGAGGCGAATCATCACATTGGGCCCAAGACTGTTTGTACACCACGTTGTTGTAAACATTCCAGTTCTCATCGCCAGTTACCAGTTGCTTCGGAAAAGGATCATTTTCCTCATGTTGAATGAGCGTATCACAGATGTTTATACATGCTGTCAAATGAGCTTCTTTGAGCTCATGAGGAATCTGAATACCGAGCTTGCTTACTTCCCTCAGCCTCTTCAGGTGGTTGTGAGCGCTCGCCCATGAAGGATGTTCAGTGTTTCTGCCATATCTTGTGTTGTGTAACGTGGGCAGACTTGATTGATTCCTTTCTTTTGTTGTCACTGATCTCAGTGGTCTTCCCTGACCTAGGAGAATCATTGAGATCAAAATGACCAGCATAGTATTTCGTGAGCCACTGTTGGCACTGATGTTTTTAAGAGCATTATCACGATAAGCTGTTCGAAACTTTTCACACGCTGGACATGTGTTCTTCCCTGTACAAAAGGAAAACAGTAAAATATGGTGAAAATGCACAGTTTGATCTTCCATCTTCAACTTGTAAAAATCTCTAAAACTCCACCAAATCACTTTTTAGAATGAAGGTAGAACAGTCAGCTGTCAAATGACACAGTAACAACATGGATGTGACCAACTCTAGTACTTCTAAAACTGAACTAGCGCCGTCTGTTGCAAGAATGCATCATGACATTTCTGACAACCCAGTAGTTGGCACAGACTAGGGATACTGCTGACCACCCTGCAGTACCACAGCACGGAGCCACCAGCCCTAAATAACATGACGGTGGCGTCGGTGCAGAGCCCACTATAGGAAGGGTGTCCCTTGTGCCTTGTAGCCTAGGAAACTTCCTTTTATTATTTTTTTGCGGTACTAGGGATCGAACTCAGGGACTTTGCATCCCTGTCTGTTTTGATTTTGAGACAGGTTCTTGCTAAGTTTCAGAGTTGTCCAAGCTGGATTTAAACTTGCAATCCTCCTGCCTCAGCCTCCCAGAGTGTTGGGATTACATGCCTCTGCCACCAAGCCTTGTGCCTTCTTCCTTCTTGTTCCAGCTTCCTAACCACGTTTGGATCAGGCCCCTTCTCCCATCATGAGTGGACACTGCAGGCCCTTACCTGTAGATGCAGCGCACACTGCTGAGGATGGCAGCCCCATGGTACCAGGGTTTGTGTGTAGGGGCGGGAGGAGCACACGTTACATGCCAAGCCTGCTTCATGGGATCATTGTAGCCCTCACCATGAAGCCTGCTGGCTGTCTCCCATGCAGAGCCGTCCACATCTCAACAAGAATCCACACCTGCTTCAGCCAGCCCCTCCCATGAATCCCTCTGCCCTTCCCCCACCCTTAAGCCATGATGGGCCCTCAGCTAGAGCAGGAGCCTGGGAAAGAGAAGAGGAGAAGCCTAGGCTAATCCTGGGATTTCAGGCAGGAAGCAAGGGTCTGCTGGAGACTGGCAAGGTGTTTGTGTCTGTCATAATACTAGGGGATGATTGGCATTTAATAGGGGAACCGAGGGTAACTGGGAAGCAGCCACCACTGTGCGGCTCCAGTATGTGAGACGGCCCCAGCTGTGAAGAAACACCTGTACAACAGCTCACTCAGTGCCTCGGGAACAGGAACCCTACATCCATCAAGGCATGTTGTCCCCTGCAGCAATCATAATTTTCCAAGATCAATAATGGGTTTATTTTATCAAAAACAAAGACATCTGGACTGTTAATTTTTACTGGAACAGTGTCCGTATGCGCTCTTGTCTTCCATTTTCCTATTTAAGTTGGTCCCTGAAGTCCCCCTTGGCTGTCACCCTTTGGAATACTGGGCAGGCTTGCTGACAGTGTCTCCCCCCATGGTCATCCCAGGTATTTACATACTGAAGTAATTAACATTTTTATTCAGAAAACAAGCAAAATCATTTCTTTTGGGAGGGCTGGGCCTACTTCATCCTCTGCAAACCCAGGTCAGGGCTGTGGAAATCGTCTTATGGTTTGGATTTGGATTGTCCCCCCAAAGCCTCATGTTTGGAAAATGATTCAGTTGTGGAGATTTATCCACTGACTTCCTGTGCTGCTAAGAGTTGGGGCTTGGTCAGAAGGGCCAATGACTGGGGCCTGACCTGGAAGGGGCCAATCACTGGAGCATGACCTGGAAGTGTTTATACTGGCTTCCTCTTCTCTTCCTCCTCTCCAGCTTCCTGTCCACCCTGCTGTGAACTCTTTTTCTCCAGCTAGGCCTCCACCACCAAGTCCTTCCACCATTTCAGACCACCCATGAATAGACTAAGGCTTTCTTCTGAAATTTTGACTAAAATAAACTTTCCCTCCCTTAAGTTGTATCGGGTATTGTGACCCAGGAATGAAAAAGTAACTGAGACGCCCTCCTCCATCCTGCAGAGAACTTCCTGATGCCCCTCCTTAAGGCCCTTCTGGCCCTTTCCCTATATGTTGTATCCCGATGCCCTGGCCTGTGAGATTCGAGACAGCAAGGCCCACAGTGGTCTTATGTGCCTTACCACTTGGTTGACATGTGTTCTGGAGGTCTTCACTGTTAGCAGAACGTCATATAAACTGCCAAGTATGATGGCTGTAATCCTCGCCACCGGGGAGGCTGAGGCAGGAGGAAATGAGCCACACACAGGGAAGGACAGAAGCAGAGGCAAAACTTACATGAACTTCAGTCGCTGTGAAAGAAGGGCACGGAGGCGCCACGTGGGGGCGGATGGGCCCCGTTAACATCAGTGAGGTGTACACTCCCATATTTTACTACTTTTTATGTTTATTATTTTTTATGTTTATCTCTCCCTGAGGAGAGAATTTGAAATCTGTGGGCTTCTTCAACAGAACCAGCAGAATTGGCAAGCATGAGTTGTCCCCTCTGCATGTGCAGATAGAAAAGCCATTGGCTGGACTGTGGCAGCTCCTGCTCTGCCCAGGGGACCCTGCTTCTGTCACGAGCTGCTCGTCTACTGCACGAGAAGTGCACTCTGATGACCCCAGAGCTGAGGACCAGGGTTGGGGTGGGGCAGCTGAGAGCCAAGGAGCTCTGGGCACGGGTTCCAGGTTGACGTGTTATGCAAACATGTTCGTGCCAGGTGTCAGATGACACCATGATTACTATGGTTTGGATATGGAGTGACCCCCAAAGCCCTACGTATTTGGATATAGTGTGATTCCTGTGCCACCATGTGCTATTGGGAGGCTGTTTGCCTGGAAGGGGCAGGGGCTTAGGGTTTGGCCTGAAGGGACTGTGTCAACTTGTTGAGATTGAGAGGTGCTCAGGACAGAGCTTTCAGGTGTGTCTTGTTGACTTGTGGGCCACGAAGTGAGGAATGGGCATGCGCTCTGGGTGTGGGGGGCCCAAGTGGCTGTTTGAACTGAATAAAGAAGAAGTATTGTTATGCTTCTTCCCGGGAAAGCTGTGGCCTTGCCTGGCCTCCAGACCCCAATTCACTGCCCCGCCTCTTAGCTTCTGTCTAGAGCCTTGAGCACCTCAGCAGTCTCTGCCCTGCAATTCCACAGATGTCGACTCCCATGAACGACAGTGTGAGACCCTCTGAAACCATGAGCTAATTAAACCTTTCCTTCCTGAGGTTGTGGGTGTCGGGTATTCCTTCCCACAAACAATATGTGACTAAGACATGGAAGCACTGGACGCGATGGGGCAGGTTGGTGTGTTACCCAAACGTGTCAGTTCCTGGTGACAAATGGCCCCATGGAAGAGGGAGGTGACAACTCCCCCAAAGCAGATGGACGTGATGACTGGGGGCTGGCTCGACGCCGAATGTGTTAAAGCTTTGGCCATAAATCCCAGACGTTCAGATGTGCTGTTCCCAGGTCAAGTTAGTCCCAAACCTGTCAAAACACTCACGCTTGGCCCTAGGTCGCCCTCTGTAGAAGCAGTTTTTCCTGACCTGCCCTCAACTTCCTTTCTTACTGTGATGGGGCAGTGCCCTCAGGAGCAGGTCATTCTAAAAAGTGATTTATACAGATTTATCCCTAATCACAAAAGACTAAATGCATATGACAAAGAACTTCCAGACCACTCATATAAGAAAGGGAAAAAAATTACCCATTCAGTCAATGACCGCTTTAAGATTTTTGTGTCTGGCTGGGCATGTTGGCATATGCTTATAATCCCAGCACTCAGGAGGCTGAGGCAGGAGGATTGCTGTGAGTTCAAGGCTAGCCTGGGCTGCACAGTGAGTTCAGGATCAGCCTGGCCTACAGGGTGAAACTGTATCTCAAAAAAAAAAAAAAAAAAGATTTTGGTGTGATTTCTTTGTGTATATGTCTTTATATATAATAATGTAATCACTCTATACATAATTTTTTAGTTTATTTTTTTGGAAATATCAAGATATTGTGGGGCTCAGGATACTGCTCAGTGCTCAGCATGTGCCTAGCATCCCCAGATACATTGGGTTCCATCTCATTACTACAAAAGAAAGAGAGAGAGAGGATTTATGTCTTACTCTAGTGTGAACATCTTTCTGTGTCTTAACTATATCTGGTCTCCCAGGTGCCACCCTTGTGACCTGTAGTAGTTTTTACTCTGTACTCAGAGAGGTTTAGTTAAAACTGAAGGCAGACCGAAGCCTCCTTTTTACTCAAACACCTTAATATCTCCTGTCTTATTCAGAGTAAAGGAAAAATCTTCACAGCAGAATTCGAGATCCCAACTGTCTGGATCAGCCCTCCAACCTTCCTTACAGCTCTGATCACATTTAGCAGCCTCCCCGGCTCCCTCAGGTCCAGTCACACTGGCTTCTTCACTACTGTTCCGACTCCTCAGTGCGCTCCTGCCTCAGAGGCTTTGCATTGGCTGTTCCTTCTGCCTGTAGGCTGTTCCTACAACCACTCACCCATATGGCCCCACCCCCTTCAAATCTTGGCTCAAAATTCAGTCTCTCAAGATGGTCTTGATCCCTTCTGTTTTAAAGCAGCTCCATCACCATCTCTGGTCCTTGAATTCATTGTGCCATTCCCCTTTCCCACAGCACATACAACCTTCCGACACCGGGTGAAGGAGTCGGTGGTCTTATGTGTTACCCGTCACCTCCTCTGTCAGCCTACTAGATGTACACGTTGGGAGGACATATCCCAAGCACCTAGGACTCAGGTTATGTAACAGGGACTTGATAAATCCTTACTAATGAACATGCGTAGGGACCAGGGGATGGACTTTGTGTTAGAATCCTCACTCTGCCTCTCAGCTGAGTGATTTGTGCCTCAGTTTCCTCACCTTTAACCTGGGGTGACAGCCATTAGCTCACGGGACTGTGGTGAAGAGGAATTAAGCATGAGAAGAGCTGATGATGAAGAGTCTGGATAAAGAAATGATAAATGTTAGCATCAATTATTTTATCATAAATGTTTTTAATTAGTTTTAACAATATACTTTTCAAACTGCAGGCTACTTCAGTCGCTTTCTCTTTTTCACTGGTTTATACCAAAGCACACAAGCGTCCCTACATATCATACATTGGACACACCCATAATTATTGCTTTCAGAAAAGATATTTGCGATGGCTCCTTACTCATTTCTTGGGCATAGACTTCCCTTCCTAACTAGGCTGTCATAAATGGTCTGTGGCAAGTACCTTTGGCAGAGACGGCTCTTGTCCCCAGGTAGCCATTCTCCCCTCCCTTTCAACAGAAACAGAAACCCTCATTGTTAGCAGGACACACTGCTGTCTAAAACAAAGACTACATTTCCCAGCTGCTCCTACAACTATGTATGATCATGTGACTATATTCTGGCCAATGAGATACATGTGAGAGTGTCACATGCAACTTCTTGGGGCAACCTTAGAGAGGAAGTGGCTCTTTCTCCTAGCCTTCTTTCTTGCTGCTTGGTACATGTTGGTTGGATATCTGGAGATCATGTTTCCGCATTGAGCTGCAGTGGAATTACATGTTGAGAATTAGTAGAATACCTGGGTAGAATGAGTTAAACTTCCTATTTTATTTATTTATTTATTTTTGTGGTACTGGGGATCAAACCCAGGGTCTTCGCAATAAACTACATCCCCAGCCCTTTTGGTTTTGAGACAGGATCTTACCAAGTTGCCTAGTCTGTCCTCATACTTGTGATCCTCTTGCCGGGATTACAGGCCTGTCCCACCAGGCTTAGTGAGTCTTGGTTCTTGATGAGCATACAGTTGCCATGGTATTGTACTGCCTGTGTGTCCACAAGACACATGAACTTCATTTGCCTTATTTAGTGTTACTATACTGTTGATTTTTCTGTCCTACATAGACAGAGCTATTTCTTACTCACTGTAGGTTTTGACTACACCCAGTACCAAAAGCAAAACCCTGAGATTGTACATATAGCCTATGTCTACACATTAAGTACTTGTGTCTTGTTGTTGATATTTCAGTATATGGTTTGATTTAAATGTTCTACTTTTCCTCAGGGCATTGGGCTGTACAGTCAAGAGTTGGAACCCAAGAGCTCTGGCACTAACTGTGCCACACCAGCACTGTCCTCACCTTTGGAAACCTCGGCATCCAAAATCTCTAGAATGGTAGCAGCTACTCTGCCTGTTCAGATTCGGCCTTCTGGATATATCCAGCACTTGGCATTAGTTCACATTCGTCATGACTTCTGCTAATATTCAGAGTCAAATGCTCTCATCGCCTTTTAGTCCCATGGAGAAATGGAAATCTATCAAGATGACACCTTCCTGGGCCATGTATTCAACTGTCAGGACTACTAACACATCACTCCGTGGGGCTCTCGCTGTCAGCAGAACTTCATCCAAATTGCCAGGTATGGTGGCTCAGGCCTGTAATCCCAGCTACTGGGGAGGCTGAGGCAGGAGGATTCTCAATTTGGGGCCCACCTGAGCTGGACAGCAAGTCCACTGCCCCAAAATTAAAAAAAATAGAAATATCGAGGAATGTAGCTCAGTGACAGAACATAGACCTTGAGGTGCAAGGCCTTGGGCTTAGTCCCCAGCCCCACAAAGCTCAGTCCGTCGGTCGGTCATTCCATGAAAAAGCTTCTTACCCTCTTGTCCTGCCTCGATGTCTTCATCCTCCCCATCGCCTTCCCTCCCTCCCTCCCGGCCGCACACGCACCAGTCGTTAGCTACACACATGTATGTGTGTTCGCATGTCTTCACTCCTGGTTTTCTATCTGTCAGGAAGGAAACTGACCCACCAACAGATCGAGGAATCTCCCTTCAACTTCTAGGAGCTTACTGCGTTGTCCCAACTGTGAGTAAACATTTCAGAAACAGTCTGGGGGAACAGCTTCAAGGATACAACACCTTTGGGGTTGAGAGAAATGTTCCAGAACAAAATGGTGTTGCTTGTTGGTCAACACCATGAATGTACAAGATGCTACTGAGTTGTACACTTTCCAGTGGCACCACTTGTATGTTGTGTGTATTGTACCACAGTTAGCAAGAGAGAGAGGCCCCATGGCGTTCCAGTCCCTCCTAGGGAGGTGCAGGGTGGGAACTTCCCCTCGCTCAGACCCCCAGCACAGCTGTTCCCAGTGCTGGAGACTCATTTCCCCTTGAATGGATCCACATATCTGCCTATACCACCTCTGCCTCCTCCTGACCTGAGAGCTGGAAAAGTTACAAACAAAACTAATTAGTCCTAAGGAAACGTGGTGCTGTGAAGTGGCCCTAGGTGTGTGGTCTTCTCCCCTGACCTTCTGGACCTACACCACAAAGTTGCGTTCCCAGGATACCTCCGTGTTCTCCCCAGTTCCCAGCAAAGTGTTGCCTCCTGGGCGGTTCTTCGAATTCCAAGATGGACACCAGAGCTACTCAGAGGCCTGCTTGCTGTTTTCTCACTGTGCTTACGGCAGCCCCTATAAAGCCAGCGGAGTGATTCCCTCTGCCGTTGTGCAGGCCTCCAAAGAAACACACTCCTCTGACTCCAGGTCCCTTCTGTCTGTGACCCTCCAAGAAATAAGACCGCCAGTAGGGTTAGCCGTGTTGACAGTCACACTGGAAACAGTACCAAGTAGCCTGTTTTATTACTAAACAGCAAGAAAAACATAACAGAGAGACTTTCCGGGCCATGCAGAATAACGCAATGAGCTTCTTTTTTTCTTGTTTTCTTGTCCTCAAAAGGGGAGGGAAGTACCTCTCCGCACCATTGCCCAAGCCGAAAGGCCTCCGAGTGGCCAGTGCAGCCCCCGGCACAGCACGGGCCTTGGGGGCACAGCGCTGCCCACGAGGGTGGAAGGACAGGGGTGAGGAAAGACTCCAGGACACCCCCGGGCTCTCTCCTCCCCAGCTAAAGGTTGAAAATATCAACAACATTCCTGCCCACTGTAATCAAATACTTATGCAAAAAAAAAAAAAAGCTATGGAATGCGCAATAATTTGTCAGGCACCCTTTTAGCAGGGTCCACCGAGCGAGTGTGGTAGGCCCCTGACCCTTGCAGAACGCGCCCTCTGACCTTATTTGGGCCTCTTTTATGCGAGGCTTCACTCTGACCAGATGGCTAAACTATCAAAGCATTTTATGAGTCAAAACTGCTTTCTCAACCCACAAGTTGTATATCTCCCTCCATGGTACCGTGAACTGTCCACCCGGAGGCTTCGGTGGAAGAGGCAGGAGGTGTCCGGCAGCTGGCCGCCCCACCCCCGCCCTGGGCATTGTGTGTGAGCAAAGGGTCATGGGTGTTTGCAGAGAAAACAGCTGACACCCAGATGAGGACAATTTCGGCTAAATATTTAAAATAGCCATCAAGGAAGGAATGATTGATTGATTTGGGGGGGGGTGTTGGGGGGTGCTCAGCCCTGGTCTTTTACTGGGCTGCGGCAGCCATACTTCTGATGAGAAATCCAAACAGCATCTTTCTTCCCTCCACTTCATCCTGGACTTCTACCTTTCACAAAGGCTGGAAGCCAGTTGCATGGGGAATCCTAGATAGAGACTCCTTTTCTAATGTTAGATTTCAGCAGTTTGGAGCAGTTGAGCAGTTTGGAGGTCTTGAGTTGGCAATGTTTGTCAATTTGCACTTGGCACTGCTTAAGTGTTGGGCATTTTTATAAGAAATGACTGTGGTGACTTGATTCAACACATGTTTATGAGCAGAGCCAGGAGGCAGCCGTGACTGCGGCTGGAGCAGGCTGTGGAGGACAGGAGATTGGAAACTGAGGAGACGGTGCTGGTGTTCCCAGGGTGGACAGAGCCGAGAGGCCCCTCGGCGCCACCGTGGCAGGTGGCAGTGAGTGTGGGGAGGAGGACTTTGAATAGGCCCGCGCGTGGTTCAGGCGGGCCTTGCTACGAACCTGACATGAAAGGTCTGAGCCACAGGGCGAGACTCGGGAAGGCGGGCTGTCCATTAGGCAGAGAAACCAGCCCACTGTGGGAGCGAGGTTCAACCGCTAGTACTCCGGCCACAATCCTAGTATTCTGGGAGGCCGAGGCAGGAGGATCTCAAGTTCCAGTCCAGCTTGGGCAATGCAGAGACTGAGCAAGATCCTGTCTCAAAATCAAAAAAGATGGGTGGAGGATGTAGCTCAGCGTGAAGGCCCTGGGGACCATCCCAAGTTCCACACCCCTCCCAGGAAAACAGCACTCAAGAAGAAACATGCAGGCCACATATATTGTGCTAAATTTGTGGTAACCAGATTAAAATTTGTAAAGAGAAATCACTAGGAGGTTGGGGATGTAGCTCAGAGGCAAACCATTTACCTAGCAGGTCCAAAGCTCTGGGCTGGAACTCCAGCACTGCAAAATAGCAAAATAAAAAAAATTTAAAAACCAAAACTCCCAAAACACAAAGACAGTGAAAATAATGTAATGAGTTTTTTAATATATTTTATTTGTATTCTAATTTTACTATATTTTAGTTATGTTATTTTGAAATCTACTTAACATAAATTATTAAATTTAACTTCATATGCAATGTTAAACTTTTTAATAATCAGATTTAAGAAGTTAAAAAGAAAAGCTGGACTTGTGGCACAGGCCTATAATCCTAGTACGCTGGGAGGCTGAGGCAGGAAGATGAGAAGTTTGAGCCCAGCCTAAAAGCAGTTTTGCACATCAGCAAGACCCTGCCTCAAATAAATAATAAAAAGGGGGTGGGGATGTAGCTTAACCCCTAGTACCACCAAAAGGGGGGGTATAAAATTTGGATAGAAATATTTGTGTGTGTGTGTGTGTCTGTGTGTGTCTGTGTCTGTCTGTGTGTGTGTCTGTGTGTGTGTGTGTGTGTGTGTGTGTGTGTGTGTGTGTGTGTGTGTGTGTGTGTTACTAGAAATCAGTCCCGGGCCTTCATCCCCAGTTACTTTTTTGTTGCTGTGGCAAAGTGCCTGACATGCACAAATCAGAGGAAGAGAAGTTTACTTTAGTTCACAGTTTGAGACAGTCACAGCCCATCCACGGGCGGCAGGCAACAGTAGAAACATGGCAGAGACCGAGGTGGAGGCAGCTCCTCACAACACTGCAAACAGGAAGCCACGTCCAGTCCATGCCAGTCAGGTCCCTGAAGGAAGGAAGGAAGCGGCACATATGTACTTGCAGGTCCCGGTCCCAGCAGTCCGCCCTTCTGGGTCCAGCCTCGGTGTTTTGCCCCTTCCAGGTTTAGGCCCCCACCACATGCTTGTCCCACCACACACCCAGAATCCACCCACCAGTCCAGGCCCCCATCTCCCAACACCACCTGGTTCCATAGATAACCTATAACATCCAAATGAATGAGACTTTTGGGGGACATTCCAGACCAAACCCCAATACCAGCCCAGTTTTTTTTTTTTTTTTTTTTTTTAAATTTTGAAACAGAGTCTCACTAAGTTACTAAATTGCCCTCTATGGGCTCAAATTTATAAGCCTCCCAGAGCGCTTGAACGACAAGCTTGCACCACTGGGTACCACTGCTATATTTTATTTTAATAATATATTTTCTTTTATTTAAAATGTAATTTTTATTTTATTTCTTTTTTAATTTGTCACTGGTGGCATTTTCTTTTTCTTTTTCTTTTTTTTGAGACAGGGTCTCGCTCTGTGTGTGTGTGCACACGTCTGCTCTGAAACTGTAACAAGCACAGGTCAATTTCAGGATTGCAGTAGCTGTAGGGGAGTGCTGTGAGGAATGAGGAAGGGTACAGAGGCCCAGCCTTATCAGCCATGTTTTTCTTTCCTCAATATCATAGGAGCTCCTACAACACAGTGGCTCTATTTGCTGACCGTAAGCAGTGGGCTATGGGTGTTTGTTACATTATAGTCCGTACCTTTCAGCTGATTTGAATATCCTCCAAATTAAAACAGAAAACTATCACATAGGAAGAGAAAGGAAACCTCTATCACCCCCAGTCTTCATGCCTGTCCTGTCCTGAGTTTCCTGCAACCTTCCAGGGCTACCTCGGGCTTGTAATGAGGCACATAGATCTATTACATGCAGTGTTTACTTAGAACCTTTTCTGGAAAAAAGAAAAAGTTACTGGCCTTGTTCAGCAGAGTCTGAGACTGAGGAGAGAATTTTTAACTCCTTCATTACTGGCACTGAAACACCTGTTTTCACATTAATTTTTACCTTGCCTCCCCTACGTCCTTCCCTCCCTTTCTCCTCCCTCTTCTCCATTCCTTCCCCACCACCACCTCCCCTTCCCTCCCCTCTTCTCTCTCCTCTCTTTCCCTCCTGGCTCCCCAGATTTGAGGTCTAGTATGCCCTGAAATTCATGTATGTTCTACACTGAACCAAAAAAATTAGTCAGTGCAAATGTTAAAGCTGGCAGTGCTGTTCTCAATGGTGCAGAAAAAGTAAGGAGGCTCGTTGTGTCTGATTCCTGAAGGCATTCTTGCTTATGCTCCCGCCTGTCTGCAAAGCCTCCTCTAGCTGGGCAGCCAACCATGGGGACAGTAATCAGCAGAAACTGATTCTTCCTCATGAAGCCCAAGTAGGGCACAACACAGGCCTGAGGGCCTTGGCACACTCTGCAGCAATAGGTACGCACTATCTTTCCCTCTTTTTGTCACTCACATTGTGACAGCGTTACTTCTTTGGAAGGTGGCTAAAATCCTAGGTGCTGGAATCAGGCAGGTGGCTGCCAAGCCCGGTCACCTACTTCCTAGGTGAACTTGGGTAACTTCTTAGCTATACCTGATGGTTGAGGGAACTACGTGAGAATCCCTGAAAGGCCCCAGCAGGAGCCTGCATGTCCCTGCTGCAGGCTCAGGGTGACAAGGGGAGGATGCAATGCTTTCTCATGCCCGATAGCAGCCATTGCACGGCAGAGAAGCTGCAGCATTTAGTGATGGTTGTGTGCCTGGACACATCACCTGCAGACCAACGTTGCCTTTTGCAAATTTATTAAACAATTTCTGACAGAACTTAGCAGTTGACAGAAGCCATCACAGATTCTTTCTAAGAAAATGTCCTTGCAGCTAGGCCTGATGGTACACGCCCATAATCCCAGCACTCTGGAGGCTCAGGCTGGAGAATCACAAATTTGAGCATAGTGGTTTAGTGAGACCCTCCCTCAAAATCAAAATTAAAAAATGAACTGGGGTGTAACTCCGTGTGAAGGCCCTGGGCTCATCCCCAGGACAACAAACTGAAAGTATGGCTTGTCCTCGAGACAGAAGCTTAACATTGTAGCAGCCATGGTGACCGCTGCCCTTCCAATTGGGCTGACCCGCAATAAATATGGCCAGCTTCACTGAGGTATGACTATGGCAGGAGAAATATGAGGCCAGGGTACCAAGGTGGCTTCTTTATAGCAGCTGTAATTTACCCAGGGTCCTCCCAGGCCTTGGTGTGAGGGCTGACACTAGGTCTTGTGTCCTCCCTGATGGCGTTAGGAATAGCCTTTAGGGGTCAGAGGGATCCCAAGGTCCTAGAATCAGCTAGAGGAATGGGGAATGGACATGCGTGAGGGGCAGAGAAGGACTTTATAAACATCGTCTTCCAGGAGTAGAGTGTGGTGACACAGGCCTATAATCCCACACTCTGGGAGGCTGAGGCAGGAGGATCACAAGTTTGAACCCAGCCTGGGCAACTTAGTGATTTAGACCCTGTGTTACAATTTTTAAAAAAAATTTAAATGGGAGGGAGATGAGGAAATCTAAATACCAGCTCTCTGCCTAGGTAAATTTATAAGAGAAAGGGTCCACATCAGGGCCAGCAACCTGTGTCTTGAAAGTTTGTGTGTGTATACACATACACACACACACACACATACACACACACACACACACACACACACACACACACACACACATATATATATATATATATATATATATATATATATTATTTTTTCTCTGAATTGTGCATGTCAATCTGTCACAATTTTACCTTCAGAGAGGCAAAATCCAAAACAATCAACACAGCTTTTCTCCCAGCAGGACAGTGTCAGTACTTCAAACTATGACTCTAATAATAGATGAATACATTATCTCCTGTACACCAGGAGATAATTCTGATCGCAAGTAATATGTATGAGCTGAGAGCTTTGTGCATTTTCTGTAGCCACCCTGCCCGCCCCCCCCCCGCCCCGCCCAGGATCCATTTTTTTGTTTTGTTTTGTTTTGTTTTGTTTTTTTGAGACAGGGTTTCACTCTGTGGTCTAGGCTGGCCTGAATTCACTTCAGAGCCCAGGCTGGCCTTGGACTCACGGCGATCCTCCTGTCTCAGCCTCCCGAGTGTTGGGATTACAAGTGTGTGCCACCACGCCCAGCTTATGTGGTGCTGGGGAATCGACTTCGGGTACTTAGCGCTTGGCTTAGCGCTTGCTCAAGTGCTTTAGCTGCTGAGCCATTCCTCCAGCCCCCGGGATCCATTTTTGAAATGATAAAACTGAGGTTGAAGACAGCTACACCAGGGGCCTAGCCTGGCAGCTGGAGAGCGTGCCTGGGTGCTCAAGGCCCCGGGTTCCTTTCCCCACACCACATGCAAATTAGCTGAGCATGGTGGCACATGTCTGCAACTCCAGCACTCATGAGGCTGAGGCAAGAAGATTGCCTTGAGTTTGAAAGTTCAGCCTGGGCTACATAGTGAGTTCAGGATTAGCCTGGACTACAGAGCAAGACCTTGTCTCAAAAATAAATAAATTTATACATACATACATAAGATAGAAGCTAGGTCTGATGGCACATGCTGTAATCTCAGTGCTCTGGCAGGAGGATTGCAGGTTCAAGCCCAACCTGGGGAACTTAACAACTTCGCAAAACACCACTGTCTCAAAATAAAAAGAAAAATTAAAAATAAAAGCTGAGACATGGCTCATTGCAAATGTGCCAAGTTCTATTTCCAGTACTACAAAATAAATAAATATAAATATTTGATAGAAAAAATTCTAGCAATGCCAAAGTTACTTCTGTGAAAAGACTAATGAAAGCAAATTGAAAATAAAACATCATTTTAACTATGAAAGCTACAAAGGTGGCTTAACTACAGATTCAGCCAAGAGTGTCACCTGAAAAATAATCCCATGCCAAAGTAAGTTACCAGGTTCCCAGAGACACTATCAGTTACCAAAAGTGAAAGAGATTCTGAAGGTCTGAACGGACCTCATACTGTTGAGAATGGTGAGTCAGCAGCCAGTGTGTGTACATGCGCACACTCACTAGGCATGAGCAGGTTATGGTCTACCAAATGTTCAGGAAAATCTTGGCCATTTACTGCTGCCTGATATGGACAGCTCACATTTACGGAGCACTTGCTGTGTACCAAAATAAATACAAAAACAAAATAAGCTAGACTGGGGATGTGGCACAGTGTGAAGGCCTTGGGTTCAATCCATAATACTACTCTTCCTTCTACACACACACACACACACACACGCACACGCACACACACACACACGCACACACATACACGGAAAAGAAGATGGCTCATATAAACACCTGCAGGGTTTGTGATTTTCATATGGAACTCCGTTATGACAGGGGCCATTTCCTAATTTAAAAAAAATTAATGAATACAGAGAGCCAGCGGGAGAGCTGTGGGTTCTCTTGACTGATTCCTATGCCACACGTGAGGAGGCAGATCAGGGAGGTGGGGACAGTGTCCATGGCTGCGGAGCTAAGGAGTCTCAAGCCGGCTGATCTGCTCCCAAAGCCACTGGGCTGCAGTCACCGTGGCCAGTTAGATGCCAATGAATTCCAAAATTCAAGCTGGATTTTGCTGTAGCTCATACTGGAACATTTCACCCATCCACAGACCCTTCTAGACTGAGCGGGCCCTGAGCCTTTACAAGGCAAGAGGGGCCTTTTAAAACAAAGTCCAGGCCGGGCCCTGTGGTGCAGGTCTACAATCCCAGCCCTTTGAGAGACTGAGGCAGAAGGATCACAAATTCAAGCCCAGCCTGGGTAACTTAGCAACCTAGAGAGACCCTGTTTCAGATAAACAATAGAAAGGGCTGGGAACTGGGAACGTAGCTTGGGGTGAAACCCTGTGTTTAATCTACAGTACTGCAAAAAGAGAAAAGACAAAAGAAAAGAGTCCGCACTTGCAGATTTTACAAACACATAAATATATTACCAAGGCCCCTGCTGGGACGGTGAAAGGGCTCTGAAATGTCGCTTCTGAAGCCCAACAAATTCATGTGGGTCTCTAGTTAATTTTTTTCCTCCACTACTGTGGATGGAGCCCAGAGCTTTCATACTGAGTTATATTCCCCAGCCCTTTTTATCATTTTTTTCCCTGAGGTAGGGTCTTGCTAAGCAGCTAAGTTACCAAGGATGAGCGCAAGTTTATGATCCTTCTGCATCCGTCCCCAGAGTGCTGAGATTACAAATGTGTACCACCATGCCCAGATAAGGATTTTCTTAATTTCAATAAATATGTGACATTGTCATTTATGAAAAAAGACTTACATGTTTATAGCCAGAGGTACTCTTTTTAATATACTTTTAATTATGGAGTACGTTTAGAGTCACAAAAAAGCTGCAAAAATGAGAGTTCTGGAGTACCCTTCGCTCCATTTCCTCTCATGGGGAGCCATTTGTCATTGTGAAGGGACTCATGTTGGGGCCCGGCACTGAGGAGGCTGAGGCAGGAGGATCGCCTTAAGCTGAAGGCTAGCCTGAGCTACATAGTGAGTCGAGGTCCAGCCTGGAGTACAGAGAGACAACCTATCTCAAAAATTAATAAATATAAAAAGAAAAAGAAACTGATGTTGGTAGTCACTATTAACTAACTGCAAAGTTACTTGCATTGCCCAATGGCTACATTTTTAAAGGACTTTCCAGAGCTAATATTTGTTAAATACCTACTATGTTCTAGGCATTGTGCCAAACACTTAAAGTTGTGTTCAATTCACATAGGAAACTGGTGAAGCAGGCACTTTTCCTTTAAGAATTCATCTATTCATCTAAGAATTTTAACTTCTTAAGCAGCAAATTATTTTGTTAGTAGCTTTGAAATTAGATCACAACCACCTTCCCTAGCACTTGGGTTTTGCTAAATACTAAAACCCATCCTCTTTGTATCTCTGAGTTGGCTGATTCTTTAATCGCTTAAGCTTCAAAATAATCTTAGCTGGCCATGCAGATACTTCTTATGCCCACTTTCCAGATGAGGACTCGAAAGTCCACAGGTCACCATGCAGCGGCTGGTAAGGGGAAGTTTATGCCCAGGCGGCCTGTGCCCACAGTCCCCATGGAAGAGTGCATTAGGAGGTTAAGGAGATATGTCTTTTTTTTCTCTTTTGTTCTTCTTTTGTGTGTGTGTGTGTGTGTGTGTGTGTGTGTGTGTGTGGGTGGCACTGAGGATTGAACCCAGGGCCTTCTGAGCTATATCCTCAGCCCCTTTTTATTCTTTATTTGAGACCATATCTCTCTAAGTTACTTAGGTTGCCCAGCCTCCCAAAGTGCTGCCTCAGCCTCCCAAAGTGCTGGGTACTTTAAGGTATTTCTGTGTACTCTGTCTAGCCACTCTGCCAACTCCAGAGACACTCAACAAATATGTGTGTGTGTGTGTGTGTATTTTTTTTTTTTTTTGAGGCAGAGTCCTGCTCTGTAATCCAGGCTGAACAAATGTATTCATTCCTCTTCAGCTTCTCCAATTGTCCTTACCCAGGCAGCACCACCAAAGATCTCCCCCTTCAGTGAACTCTAATCACTTAGAGCACAAGAGTCCCAACTGCGATGATCTCAGGGCCCAGGCAAGAGTCAGGAATTTGGGCAGCAGGCCAAGGGGGAGCCCTGGTGGCTGGGAAGGCCTTCCTGTCCCTGGGGCTGGCGCCACGGTCCCTTTCCAGTCAGGGTCTCTGCTCTCTTGCCCATGTGTTGCAACCAGTAGTTTCCATGCACAGGTGTGACCCAAAAGCCCTCCAGTCTTCTCAGTTAAATAAACAAAGGCATTGGGGTTGGAGTGTAGCTCAGTGGTTAGAGTGCTTGCCTCACGTGTACTAGACCTTGGGTTTGAATCCCTAGTACCACATAAAAATTAGCCAGGTATGGTGGTGCTGAGACAAGAAGATTGCCATGAATTCAAGACCAGCCTGGACCACAGAGCAAGAGCCTGTCTAGGAAAGAAAAAAAAAAAAAGTTTGTATGTGAATTTTCCCAACTTCTCAAATTCTTTGTAGGTCAGACAAAATCCCCCTGCAGTTGGGCGCTGGCTTTAGGGTTGGAGGTGGGGAACAGTGTGTATCCTTGTCTTGCCTCAACTCTGTCGTGGTTAAAAGGAAGATAAACATTCATGTGGGATCCAGGCGTGGTAATGTTTGCAAGGTCCTTAGGAACGCCTGGCCTTGGCAGAGGCTGCTGGAGTTCTCACAGACTTTTAATCTCTCAGAGAAATTTCCCTGGGGGAGAAGCGAATGCAAGTGGGGTCACTGGTTGCATGTCCCTCCCTCCGTGAATCCCGATGTGCTAACAGCTGGTTCTTTCAACTCGTGATGATTTGTACTCTTGCAAATGGCATCCGGGTCCCTGCATTGCACACAGTGGGTCTTCACCCCACAGCCAGGTGGCTGGAGCCGTCAGAGTCCATGGTTCACATTTTAAAAATGCCGAAGAGGATATGAGCTTTGCTTTCCAAGGGCTGTTTCTAACTGTGCACCGAGGCTCCCATTATAAAATACACTAGGTCACAGCAGGCACAGACAGCCTTCCCACCACTGATGCCACCCGGGTGACCTCACCATGCCCGTATTGGTCCATGTTAACTTAAATTTTAATCCAAAGACTTAAAGTGAAAGAGATGGCCCTTTTTTTGTTTTTGTTTTTTGGTACTATCTGATGATCTGGCTACTTTGTTCTACTCCTGGCACTAAAAATTAAAAATAAAGTTCGGCTCAGAAAGGCCCCAAAGCTTCGATCTTGGAGATCTGAGAGATGGTTTCCTTTTTAGGCCGGTGTGAGATGAAAGAAGCTAGTCTCAGCGGTACCATTAGGCAGCAAAGTACCAGCTGCCTGTGGCACTGACACGGGACCTTGGGCTGAAATGCACAGAGAAAATGATTTTTAAACGCAGGTGGGGATTGAGGTGTAGCTTAGTGGTAGAACACCGGCCTCACATCTGCATGGCTGTGGATTTGAACCCCAGGACTGGGGGAAAAGAAAAGAAAAGAAAAAAATTTTGTTGCCAAGGGGCAGAATAAAGCCCAAGGCTGGCAAATGAATCACTGCCAAGCTGGACTCTTGGCTACCCAGCGTCCAGCCATGGGAGGGGACTCAGGGTGCTGGAGGTTGACCCCGCGTGTGGCGGTGCTGCAGCTCTGCAGGGGCCCTACATGCGCTTTTGGAGAACGACTGCATAACACCTGTGTGATCACACAGTGCCACTAGTAAGTCACTGGGGGAGGCCACCCCTCCGAACCACGAAGCACACATGGGGCCTGTCCAGGAGTTCGCGTTCCTTCCGTGTCCGAGTTAGCCACACAAGTGGTACAGTTGTTTTCTGCGCCTTCGTCGGAACTCACTTACTGACTTTAGGAAAAACTGGAACTTTTTAAAATAGCCAGTGATCAATTATACTACTTATTCAAACCAAACAGCCAAGAATGGTATTTTGTTGTTGTTGTTGTATGTGTGTGTGACCTAGTGGTGTAGCCCTTTAACATTCCAAACAGATCATATAAATCTGTGTGTGTGTGCGCATGGAGCACGGGTGTGCAAGGCTTTTGTTATAAATCTCTACGTGCACAAAAGATAGACTGGCAATCTAAAGTCTAAATTAACTTTTTGAGCTGTGTGCACATTTTTGGACTTATTATTTAATTTTCTTTCTTTCTGTGTGTTTTCAAGTAACTGATAAAAAAAAAATCACTCACAGGCGCGTCAGGGAGATGGGGTAACACGGCCCCTTCATATTTGTCGTGGCTGACTCCGCGCCCTTGGAAAACAAACAGCGCAGAATGCAGCTTTTCATGCGCTATCAACCACCCCAGACATCTGGGCCCCCCAGAATCAATCACTCGGGGGAAGGGAGGTCTGCGGGATGGCTTCTTAGCATTCTGTCTACACTGCCCCAACACAATCCACCGCAAAAGAATACAGTTGTTTAAACGTGGCATAGGATTGGTGAGAGCTCTGCTTTTTGATGAATTCAGCAGAGAAATTGTACTTGGCAGGCATCCTAGGGAGTTATAACAACGAGACGCATTCTTAGAAGCAAAAGAAAAATCTTTAACCAGCTTAAAATACAGTTGAGGCAAGGTACTGACTTGAAGTTCAGCCTATTCGACTCATCAAAGGACACGGAAACAGGAGATCTCTGTATTTATATAATGGCTGTCATTTTGAGCAGGATGATGTAGTCTCATTTTGACATACGTACACAAAAAAATATGAAAAGGACCACAGCATACACAGCAAAACGTACGCCCACTACACCTAGTTTCTTGGGTCCCCCTCACAGGACAGACCAGTGGAGGCCAGGCCCTGTGACACATTCCTGCTGTTGTGGTTTAGACCCGGAATGGCCCCTGAAGTCTCCTGTATTTGGATGCTGTGGATTATCTATGGAATCACATGCTATTAGATGGGAGCCTGGTCTGGAGGAGTGGATTATGGGTGTATGGTAGATCGTAGGTGTTTGTAGTAGAAGACAGGCGTGTGGCCAGTTATAGACTGCAGGCCCGTGGACTGGATTACAGGCTTGTAATGGGGGCTTAAACCTGGGAGGGGCGGGGCAAGGCAAGACTCAGGAGGGGTGGAGCACTGGGACAGGAACTGGAAGGATAAATATGAATTCCTCCCTTCCTCCTGAGACTTGACTTGGCTCCTTAGTTCCAATGCCATGAGGAGCTACCTCCACACCTCTGCCTCTACCATGTGCTTCCACTATTTTCCAGCCACCCTCCTGTGAATGGGCACGTGACCTTCTCAAACTGTGAGCTAAGATAAACTTTTCCTTCCCTTAAATTGTGGATGTTGGGTATTGAGTCACAGCAACAAAAAAGTAACTAAAATACCTGTAATTCCAACACTCTGGGAACTGAGCTAGGAAAGTCACAAGTTTGAGACTAGCTGGGAAATTCAGACTCTCAGTGAGACCTGTCTAAAAATAAAATAAAAGAGGCCTGAGGACGTAAATCAGTGCAGAGGCTCTGGGTTCAACCCCTAGTCTACAGAGCTAGCTATCGACTCTATTTAATTTAGTTAATTAATTAATTAAAGACAATTTTTTTTTCTTTTTTGAGACAAGGTCCTGCTCTGTAGTCCAGGCTGGTCATAAACTCACTATGTAGCCCAGGCTAGCTTCAAACACATAGCAATCCTCCTGCCTCAGCCTCTCAAGTGCTGGGATTACAGGTGTGCACTACCATGCCTGATTTATGTGATGCTGGGGAATTCATCTCAGGGCCTTGTGCTTCCTAGGCAGGTGCTTTAACCACTGTGCTATACCCCAGGTCCCTTTCTGTTTTCTTTTTTAAAGTTCCCTATGACTGGGGCTAGGATTGCAGCTCAGTAGTTAAAGTACTTGCCTAGCAAAGACAAGGCCCTAGGTTTGATTCCCCAGCGCCACACAAAAATTAGCCAGGTATGGTGACACATGCCTATAATTCAAGCACTCAGGAGGCTGAGGCAGGAGGATTTCCATGAATTCGAGGCCAGTCTGGGCTCCATAGTGAGTTCATGACCAGCCTGGACTACAAGGCAAGACCATGTCTCAAAAAAAAAAAGAAAGAAAGAAAGAAAAAGAAAAAAGAAAGAAAAGAAATATTTTAAAAATGGTAATTTTAGCAGGATCTCAGTTACCTCATATCAATTGCAGAACTGTGAAAAAAGGTAAGGTACTATTAGTGCTTCTGCCCAGCTTTGGCCAGCTAAAGGTGTCCAGCACCTGTGGAGTCCCCCACCATACACGCCCACCCTCTGCCTAGCACCCCAGGAGTCTGCTGTGCTAACACCAGATTCCTCACAAGGAGGGCGCTTCACAGGAGCTCTAGAGAGTGATATGTTGGACCATGATTTTTCCCACACGACTGTATCTCTCCCCTAGCTCCCCAGAGAAACCCTGCTCCCCCTGGCATGGCCCCCGATCTGCACCTTCTGCCTTCCTTCATGGTACCCGGCATCCCAGCCTCTTTTCCTAGCTCCGAGCTGGTTCCCACAGTGGGGCTTTCTGCATGCTAATCCCTCCCAGAAGGCACTTTGCCCACACCTGCAAAACTTCACCTTTAAGCTTTCAGCTGAGTAGATGCCTCCTCAGAGGGCCTGCCCTGACCACCCTCACTGCGTGCCAGGCATGCCAGTGCTCTGTCACTTTCCTCCGGCCCCAGTTTCCAATTTCCTGTTTTCCTGAGTACATTGTCACTGATCCCACCTTGTCCTTGGGTTTATGACATGTCCCCCACTGATCTGCCACCTCTGGGAGCCTGTCGCCCAGCCTACACTATCATCCGCAGCAACTGACCGCACCAAAGTTACCTCAGAAACACTAGGCAGTGATGGAAATGCATTGACCCTTTTATTTTGCAAGACTATAAGTTATTTATACTTGGGTGGAACTGCTTGATTTGCATTTCTATGAGAGTAGGAGGAAGCCTTCAGCAATAGCTACAGTAATATTCCGCAAGAACACGTGGGTGCCACAAGGGGTGGCTCATGCCTACAACTCCAGCACTCTGGGGGGCTGAGGCAGAACGATCACAAATTCAAGCCCAGCCTGAACAACTCAGCAAGATTCTCAAAATGCAAAATTTTAAAAAAACTGGGAATGCTGGGAATGGAGCTCACTCTGAAGGGTGTAGGTTCAATCTCCATGAACTAACTCTCTCTCTCTCTCTCTCTCTCTCTCTCTCTCTCTCTCTCTCTCTCTCTCTCTCTGCATCAGTAAGTCACGAACTCCTAGATGCCATCTTCAATTCTGTGTCTGTCACGTATGAGACCTTGCCTTTCCTTCCTTCAACATTTTCATCCACAGAAAGGTATGATGTCAGCCAGGCCTGGTGACACAGGCCCGTAATCGTAGCCCGCAGGAGGCTGAAGCAGGAGGATTGCTGTGAGTTCAAGGCCAACCTGGGCTACATAGTGAGTTCAGGACCAGCCTGGACTACAGGTGGAGATCATGTCTCTAAATAAATAAATGATTGGGAATGCAGTGAGGGCCCTGAGCACAACCCCCAGTACCATTAAAAATAAAAAAAAAGGATGTCCGAATGTCACATTTTTCTGAGCATGAAATGTGGCCCTACTGTGGCCCTGCACAGGAACTGAACACTCTTCAAGTGGGTTTGTATATTTGTTTTACTAACTAATCCCGATTTGCCCCCTAAGGCCAACTTCCAGGAGGAAAGGGTTTTGATCTGTGTCCAGTCCACCCAGTGCTTTAGATTTAGCTTCCCGCCCATCCCCGTTTCTGGAGTGCTAGTGCCCACCTTGTAGGGTTGTTTTGAAAAGAAATAAGCTCTTCCATGCCATTGCTCTGAGTGGCTGTGAAACATGTGCAACCTTTAATACATGCTAGCAACCGTGATGGGCTTTACTGTTACTATGTAACTCAGGTGGCTGGCACTTTCATTTATAGGAGGAGGGAATTAGAAGTATCCGTGTTTGGCTGCTGTCCGCCCTGATCCCTGTCATAGCAGAGGCAGGAAGCAGGAATTCAACAGCAGCAGCCATTGCTGAAAAGCAGAATCTATATTAAGGCAGAAGAAGAAGAACTATTATTATTATTTAGCTCAAGGAAATTTCAAAGAGTGCGTCAGGCGACTTGCATGTGACATGGCTTCTACTTTCCCTAACGTAGTTCCCCATCTGTGTATTCTGTTCCTTCAGCGTCCTTAACCAAGGGGGGACAGCAGCAAAATAATAATGCAAAGCCTACTGATGGGAGATGGGGAGGATGAGGTGACCTGAGCTCTCTGCTCTGGGACAATTCATTGTAATGCCACTTTGACAGTCAGGTTTCAGCATCTGAGACTTAAGGCTAGACATGAAAGAAAATTGTTACATTTGGTATCCTACTGGAGTTGTGATCCGCAGAGGAAACCAAAGCTATTCTTTGAGGACCACCACCCCCCAGCCAAGATTTGTTTGTGTAGCTGCTAGATTTTCTATGCAAGCATCAATACATTAACACTTTCTGGTAAGAACTTCTAAAAATGCGTCACCATCACCTTGAGCAAGCAGCAGTTGTAAAGTACTCCTGTGGAAATACCAGAAGAATTTCAAAATTAAACCTCAAACATACATATTGATTTAAATGCACAGAAATAAAGACCTGTGAGGCTTGGGGCTCAGTGGTTAAAGCACATACCTAGCAAGCACAAAGCTCTAGGTTCAATTCCCCAGCACCATAAAAACTAGGTGTGGTGGTACATGCCTGTAATCCCAGCGCTCGGGAGGCTGAGGCAGGAGGATTGCTGTGAGTTTGAGGCCAGCCTGGGCTCCATAGTGAGTCCAAGACTAGCCTGGACTACAGAGTAAGACCAGACCCTGTCTAAACCAAACAAACAAAAACCTGTGCCAGGTCTGGTAGCAAATTCCCATAATCCCACCTATTCTGGAAACTGAGGCAGGATGGCAAGTTCAAGGCCAGTATTGTGGTTTTGATCTGGAATGTCCCCCAAAAGTCTCATGCGTATGAGTGTTAAGGAATATCTGCAGAACCATGAGCTGTTAGGAGATAGGGGCCTGGTCTGGTGGGGTGGATTATGGGCATGTGGTGGAAGACAGGCAAGTGGGTTGGATTATAGCTGTGTGGATTGGATTACAGGCGGGTGGTGGGGAGTTAAACCTGGAAGGGAGGAAACACTGAGGCTAGACCCAGGAGGGATAGATCCATGCAACTTTCCTCTTTCCTCTCAGACTTGACCAGACTGGACTGGACTGGAGTCAGCTTCCTGCTTGCAGTGCCGTGAGGAGCTGCCGCCCCCTCTGCCTCTGCCATGTGGTTCCACTTTTGCCGACCGCCCCAGAGTGGACTGTGACCTTCTGAAACTGTGAGCTAAAATGAATCTCTCTCCCCCTAACATGTACATGTTGGTTATTGAGCCACAGTGACGAAAAAACACCTAAGACATCCAGTCTAGGCAACATAGTGAGAGCCTGTCTCAGTAGCTAGGGAGGAAATAAAGCATTATCATTTGCATATAGCAACTTGATGGAAACAGCTGCCTACCACTTAAGAAGATAAGAACTGAGTTTTTTGCTGGACATGACGGTGCATGCCTATAATCTCAGTTACTCTGGAGGCTGAGGCAGGAGGATTACAAGCTCAAGCCCAGCCTGGCAATTTAGTGACTTAATGAGACCATGTCTTAAAAATTAAAAAGGGCTCTAGCAATGTGGCTCTGTAGAAAAGCCCTAGGTTCAATCCCCAGCAGAGGAAAAAAAATAATAATTTTTTTTAAAAATCTCTGAAATATGAATGATTTTATAGGACAAACAGGATTCATGGATTAATTGTATAACTAAAATTTTCTTTGAAAATTGTAAGGCAATCACATTAAAAGTATAAAATGATAAAAGCGTCAGTAGCCACCAAAAGTATTCAACCACGCACACTGGTTTAATAATAAGATTGCCACATTACATTTGTGGTACCACAAAACATGGTACCCTTAATGTCTTTTTTCCTAACAGGAATAGTGTAGTTAGTATAGAAATTTGAGGATATGAGCTTGGGGCATAGCTCAGCAGTTACAGTGTGTGCCTAAGCATCTAAAAGGCCCCAGGTTCAATTCCCCTGCGCCACCTAAAAATTAGCCAGATGTGATGGCACATTCCTATAATCCCAGCATGCAGGAGGACTGTCATTAGTTAAGGCCAGCCTGGGCTATAGATTGAGTCCACCTCCAGGACCAGCCTGAACTACAGACCAAGACCCTGTCTCAAAGAAAAGAAAAGAAAGAAATGTAATATATGATCATGCTTAACTTCCTCATGCACTTAATCCTACCCATGTACGACCACCCGTGAGCCTCCCTAGCCTTCACCAAGTAAGTATGTAAACAAACTAACAAAGTCCACACAGTTTTGCCAGACCGAGGAGGCATCTTTGCAGTCCGAAGGAAGGCCTAGCCACCGAGTCCCTGTCACTGCTTTTGTGTCCCTGGTTCACTGGCCATCCCGGTTTGACACTTGATTTCCTGACAAATGCCTTATCAGATCAACAATGATTTCTGTCCAAAAAAGTGAAACCCTCTGCCCCCTCTCCCAGTGAGGGGTATCAGGGGCTCGGTGTAGATTCCGAAGCTCTGGGCCGTGACCAGCGGCGGAGTCATGGTGCGTCCGAAGGGATAAGGGGAGATAAAGTGTATCAAAGGGTCTTGACACATGGGATGCTACGCAGGCCTGTCTCCCCAGAGCATCTCTGTGCTGAATGACAGGGGATTAGCCCCTGGGGGGACAGGAAACAATGGCTGGAGCAGGCGGGAGGCCCAGCACCTGGCTGCTCGCTGGGGCCCCCAGGGAGGCTGTGCGGGGCTGGGAGGAGCAGGCTGTCCCGCACCACCTGGCACCGGCTGCACTGCTATCCTTTCTCCCGGACAAACATGTTGGCAAAAATAGGTTGTGATTGTGTTTGTATTCTGTGCTTGGGGACCCGGGAAAGTGAGCGACACACGCTGTGTGTTCTAACAGGAGGGTCTCGGGTGCCAGTCAAACGCGGTGGTGGGTGACACCTTCTGGAACTTGATCCGAACACATCGTGGGCCAAGCCGCCTTTCTGGGGCTGCTGGGAGATGGACTGGGTGTTAGAGGATGTCAAGGAACCACTCTGCTCGTTTTAAGGGACAGTAGCCATTGTGTACATTTATTTTTCCTAAATCCACTTTTTTTTTCAATACGGGAATACAAAGAGTATGTGGCAGAAACTGCCATGGATCCCCTGACATGCTTTCACATACTTGGGGGGAGATAAAACTACCTGAAGCATGCATGGGAAAATACTAGCAATTATGGAATATGGCTGTGAAAACTATGAAAGGCCACCACCCTCACTAATCCCAAAGTCACGTTTTGGGTATGTCTGAACATTTTTACCCAAAATCCTCCTGTGGGATCTCTATCATTGTCCCTCCCTCGGTACAGATGAGTTCAGTGTGGCTCAGAAAGGTTAAGTAACTTTCCCCAGGTTGCTCAGCCTATCAGAGGTAGATTCAGAATTCAAATGCAAGCCAATCAAGTTTAAGATTCTGTATTCTGCATGGTATTGACTTTAAAAAGAAAGAAAGAAAGAAAAAGAAAGAGAAAGAAAGAAAGAAAGAAAAGAAGTTGCACAGGCTGTGCTTGCCCATTCTTATCTGGAATCAAAGTTCTTGTTAATGACTGCACCCCAGAGCATTTTCCCAAAGGAATTTTCTCAAACTCAGTGGAACTTTATGTACTGATACTGTCTTTCTAAAAGTTTGAAATGTTAAAATGTTATGCATCCTGGATCTTAAGCTTCTTTTTCTTTTCTTTCTTTCTTTTTCTTTTTTTTTTTGTAAGGCAGGATCTCTGCAGTCCAGGCTGGTCACTTACTATATAGCCCAGGATGGCCTCAAATACATGGCAATCGTCCTACCTCAGCCTCCTGAGTGCTAGGATGACAGGCATGCACCACCACACCCCACTGATGTAGTGCTGGGGAACTGAACCAGGGCCTTGAGTTTGGTGAGCGAGCTTTAACTGCTGTGTCATTCCTCCAGCCCTATTTTAAGCTTTATCTAAGCCACTCAGATAAACATAACATCCACATTATAAATGAGACCTAAAAGGTGAGTCATTTATCCAGAATCTTGCATTTAGAAAATGACAAGAGCACAACACTGGATTAAAATATTTAATCTCA
>PVKB01007158.1:0-42416 GCA_004027205.1 Ctenodactylus gundi
TGCCCCCTGCTGGCTGGGCTGCTCTCCCTCTGCCCCCTGCTGGCTGGGATGTTCCCCCTCTGACCCACACTGGTCAGGATGCTTCCTTGCATCTGTGCTTTCTCCTCTTGCCAGGTCCCCAGGGGACAGAGCCTCTGAAAGTGGAGGCTTTGTTGCACACGGCTCAACCTTCTGACCCAAAGACATGGCTCTTTTTCCAGAACTGTCTAGCTCTTGAGTCTGGTGTGACCACATGGGCCCTGAGACAGTTTCCTGGAGTCTGGGATGCTCTGGCTTACTTTTGTCTGCGTGTGGGAGCCCCAAGCTCTCCGCTGTGGGGGCAGCCCTGGGCTGTGCCCGATGGCTGGGGGCCTGGGGTTCAAGAGGCTCCGGGGACTCAAGGGCCTGGGCGTGCACAGCCTGCCTGGTCTTTTGCCCAGGGGACGGTTCTGTGGGACATGCAGGGGACAGTGCTGCGCCAAGGAAGGGCTGCCCTGGCTGGTGATCTTCTCTGTCCTGTGCCTGTCGGCCCACAGAGCGCCATTGTGACTGGCCCAGGCCATGACCCAGGGGTCCCACATAGCTCTTCTGTGGTGTGGGGTGACTAGGATTCAAAATTTGGGGTGCTGCGTTATCCAAACAGTCACCTTCCTTGACTGAGAGGTTCCTGCTCCTTGTGGCACTACTTCTGTTGGATGCCAGCTCACCTGGAACACAGGGTTGAGGCTCAGAGGGCAGTAGGCTGGAGTCAGCCGCATCTGGGCCAGAAGATGGGGGTGCCCAAGCAGAGAGCCGGGGCTGCCCTGTGTCCTCCATGATGCCCCCTTCTTTGGCACCAATCTCGGGCTTTGAAGGCCCACTAGGTGTCAATAAACAGTGGCTGCCGGGTCCTTGGGGAAGCCTCTGTGCTACAGGACCATTTCTTTCTGTTTCTTGACAAGATAGGGACGTTCTGCCTTCTTGCCCGCCCATGGCAGTCAGTTCCCCATCGGTCTTGCTTTCTGGGACCTGGGCACTTGCCCATGACATCTGGGCAACCGGTGCCTGGGGCCCAGAGGGACTTATGACCATCTCTACTGCTGCTGTCTCCCCAGAGGTTCTGGTATTTGTCATAGGTTGTTCATGCAGTGTGGACAGTCTGTCCTTGCTGAAGTCCCAGCTGGCGTGTCCCGGAGCAATTCCTAGTGGCCGGGTGGACTCTGCCGGAGGCCTCTGGCATTCTTGCCCGTTCAAGACGCCCTCTTCCGTTATGGCAGAGCTCTCAGGCTGGCTGGCAGCTTGCAGGGGAGCTGGCAAAGTGCCTCCTTGTTGAGGAATGGGCCCTTGAGGGTGGGCAGAGGCAGGGCCTGGGCAAGCGCTCTCCACTGGATGGCGGCTCCCTGCTGAGGGATGATGGGGTTCAGGGCCGCTGCTCGGTGCCAGGGTTGCATTGGATCCCAGCAGCCGAGGCATCTCACAACCGTGCTCAGAGTTGGCCAGTGCTGACACTCCTCTGGGGCCACCGGGAGGGCAGTGGACAGCTCTCTCAGCGCAAGGAGAGTTTTCTGGGGGCTTTGGGACCATGTTGCAGGTATCACGGTCTGCACTGGCAGCACCTCTGGGCTCTGAAGAAGAGGGTCTGGCTGGCTCCCCGCTGGGCCTGCTCAGCCTTGCTGGGGCTCGGGGGTCCCTCCCGCTCACCACGGAGCCAGGGCTTGCTTGGGCCCCTTCAGTTGCTCTCTCTCCCCCCGACCCCTGAGGATACCCCTCTTTGAGAAGGGCTGGCATGTCATGGAGGAGGGGAATCTGTATGGTGACCTGGGGAGGGGCCAGGCCTGGCTCTGCCCGCCGTGTAGCCTGCATGAGGGGAGGGGCTGGGGGGATGTGTGGTGCCACTTCCTGCCGGGGCAAAGGTAGCCACTGCTGGGTGGCAGAGTGGAGCTCTTCCTCTGAGGCGAGAAGAACACTGTCTGCTTCATCCTCAGAACTGCACATGGTCACGGCGACTTTGGGGGCCTCTTCTGAGCTTTCCCTCACCTTCCAGCTGTGGTCTGTGGCCCCTGCTGCTTTGGACCACACCATCCAGTCCCCAGTGGCTGAGCTGGCATCCTTGGGGCTGGCCTGTCCCAGTGGAGCGAGCATAGGCAGGGGGCCAGGCAGGGCTCTGCCATCCCGGGAAGCACAGGACAAGATTAGCTCAGGAGCCCCCTCCAGTCTCAGAGCCATGTGCTGGTCTTCATGAGCTGCTGTGGCCCAAGGAGCCTGGGACTGTGAGAGTGTCTCTTGTCCCCCAGACTCTCTTTTGTTCTGGGCCGGCTCTGGGTCCTCTAGACTGGGGGACACGTTGGCCTCTGCCGTGATCTGACGCCTGGAGTTCAGGTGACTGATTCTAACACAGTGGGACTGCCACCTCTGAGGGCTGCCGACAATGGTAGCAATGCTGAGGGCTGGCAGGGGCTCGGCTGTGCAGGCCAGGAAGCGGGCAGGGGGCGTTCGGGTGCAGCTGGTGGCCATCGTGGCTGTGTGGAGCACCCGCACCTCAGGCCTGAGCGTCCTGCTCCTGCGGCCCTCCCTGTGCAGTGGCAATAGGCCAGCCTCAGCACGCAGGCAGCCGCTCTGCTCAAAGCGCTCCCGCAGCCTGGCCAGGACAGCACCCCGGCCTGCAGGTCTCTGCAGGCTGCCCTGCATGGGCACGGGCCGCCCGCCTGCCCTTTCCCCCTGTGCTTCCTTCTCCTCTGCTGCCAGGAACTTCTTCAGGATGCTTTTTACAGTGCTCTTCCCCCCAGGGGTGGCCCAGCGGGGCTTCTCATGGGTGGGGGGCCGGGGGCTGGTCTTGCTACTGCCCTCCTGGGCCTTTTCCAGAAGCTTGTGAATAGTGGTGCTCACAACGGTCCTGCCGGGCCCCTGCCTGTCCCGGGAGATCAGCCGGCCCACTTCCCGGGTCCTCTTGAGTGGAGGCTCACGGCCGGTGCCCATGAACTTGGCCTGCAGAAGCTGGAAGCGTGTGGGACGCCGGCTGGCCTCGGGGAGCTGCACAGAGCGTCCAGGCTTGGGATCGCTGGTGCTTTGGGGCCCAGAGACACGCTCGGACACGTAGAGCAGGAGACTGTTGAGGAGAGCACGAGCCCCCTCGTCACTGGTCCGGACAAGACGCTTCCGCAGACTCTGCACATCAAGCGGCATCATCTTGCTGCAAGTCTTGCTGCTTTTGGGGCTGCAGGAAGAAAAACCAACGGTCACATAAGGTAGCCCTGTAGCTCCAGGTGACTGCACGGATCAAGCTGAGGAATCCCATGTTCTAAGCGCCCCTAGAGTCACAGGGGAAGTGCATGTTTAGGTCCAACGTCTGGCTCTGGGCTGTCAGGGGCCTGTAACTTCTCTGGGTAACACTATTTCCTACTTAGAAGCACCACCTCCCGACCGCCTGACTTCGTGAACGTGTTTGGAAAACCACTCTGCATATAGAAAGTATTTTTAAATAAGAAAGGATATATTTTGCTTGTATAACTAGGCAGAAAAATCAGATATAGTTGGACCTGGTGGTACAGGCCTCTAGTCACACAGCATTCTGGGAGTCTGAGGCAGGAAGATGGCAATTTTGAGCCCAACCTGGGCAACTTAGCAACTTAATGAGACCGTATCAAAAAAACAAACACAGGCTGCTGGCTCCATCCCCAGTTCTGCCAAAAAATTATAAAAAGTTCATATCCTCTGGTTTTAATTAGGAAATATAGAATTAATATTGGATTATATTTCACTGTCAGTCAAAGGCAGGGCAGAGAATTTGACAGCAACTGGCAATCACACACCTGCCAGCATTGGGTGGAAGTGGGAGTGAGGCAAGTTCCCACTAGGATTCTGAGCAAAAAGTAGCTGCTGTGGCGGGCTGTGGCCACAGGATCCCAGCAGAGCCCCAGCTGGAGGACCCTGTCACAGGCTCCCGCCCCCACTGGGCTGGAGAGGCAGGCCCTTGTTATCTGATTGGACCCCTTGGCATTCTGCAGCCTGCACGCACACTCTGAGCAGAGGGGGACTGGGTAAAGATGTACCTGGGTTTTGGCACCATAGCGGCGCCTGCTCCTTCTCCAAAGATGGCTGGAGATGTGGAACAATGGCCGAGGGACCACGAGGAAGGTCAGTACACTGCTATTCACAGTATGAAAAATGTGGAACACCCAAGGTCCGCGGTGCTGCTCAGCCACAGAGCGCTGGCTGCACGCGTGAGAACATAGGGTCATCCCCAGCGTGACAGGAATGAACAAACAACCATCACCCTAAGTATCCAACCCCCACGCTGCTGAGCAAGCGGGAGCCCGTGGGTGGGCTCTGCCCTCGGTGTGCGTGCAGAGAAGCCGCGTGGCAAAGCAGCAGACTGGCCGCAGAAACCAGACCGGAGGAAAGTGTGGGAATAGTGTGTGTGTTTGTACTCTTCTAGAGGAGAGAGTTTTGATTTTTGAAGCCACGTATGAGCATCCTTTTAAAGGCTGTTACCAAGTAAGCACCGGGGCACCGGGGGAGGTGATGGGCCTGATTGCTGCCCATTGCACGGGCCATCTTGTGTGGTAGCATGAGCTGTGGCCACATGATCCTATGGAGTGTGAGAGCTGTGGTCACATGACTGGCTGCACACAGAGGGCGGGGCCCCGAGGGGGCGGAGCTTTCCCAAGCTCCCTGGGCCCTGCTTCCTCGATGCGGTGAGCTCACTTGGGAAGTACCTACTATTTGCCTTTAGACACGGCAGACTGGACCATGGCCCCCAGGACCGTGGATCCAGGTCGCAGAGGCAGGAGGCGTCCCCAAGTCTGAGGCAGGTCCTGCCTAAGAACCTGAAGGGAGCCAGGTGGCTGATGGGTGTGTTCAGAGAAGTGAAGGGCGAATGAAACCCCAGGACAGAAGCTGCAGCCCAGACACCCGCGCCAGGCCTGGTGTGCCAGCTCTGCGAGCGGAAACAGGGCCCGCGTAGATGGACGTTAATCCAGGAGCAGCTGCGCAGGGTCCGCCCCCGGCGCGCATCGTGCTTGGGTAAACGGGAGGTCAAGCGCCAGTCCGTCCCCAGTGAGCTGCTGCGCCCTCGTGAGAGGGCACCAATGACAGGGCCGGCCCCTGCTGCCTGGCCTTGCGTAGACAGACATGGTCCAGAACTTCCTGGCTGAGAGACGAGGAGGAGCTACGTGAAGGCCAGCTGGCTTGGGACCGTGGCCTGCACACCTGGGCGTCATCACCGCACTGCCCGGGGTCTGAGGGCGCCTCCCCGCCCACAGGGTCATGTTGCAGATGGAGGAGACTGGGCAGAGGCTCAGCTCCCAGGATGTGGCCAAGGGCGTCTGAGCGCAGTGCTCAGTGCTGCGGCCCCTCACTGCCAACTTGGAAGTGGGTCCTCCACTGGGCGCTTGCAGCTGGACCTGACGCGGTGCTGCTGGCCCTGGGCTGCGGGAGAGCTGTGAAGTGGTGCTGGCTCCAGTGTCCCCAGGAGGTTCTGCCTCTGGAGAACTACAGTGCTGTAATGTGCCTCAGATCTGCGGTGTGTTGGCTGACAGCGGATGGCACATGCCATTCCCAGGATGCATAAGATACGGCGTCTTCTAACGCAGCATCCTGGACCACCCCTGGTTCAGGCTCTGGACCAAACCCTGCACCCCAGATTCCTCCTCCCCACAAGGCTGCCCCGGATCCACCCGCAACCCACTGGTTCCGCAGTAGCAGAAGCGGTCAGATCCAGCCCCACGCCCAGGAATCATACCCCACAGGCTGCCTGCCCCACTGTGGCCCTGTGGCCGCAGGCCCATGTGACTGCCTGCTTGGCGCTGCCCACCCCGCCCAGAGGTTGCTGGGCACTCCTCCGCTGGGTGCCACCCCTCCTCCTTCTTTTGCAGCGCCTATCACAGTCGCTGAGGTCTGATTTCTTAGTACCCACCCAGTGCCCACTGAGAGCGCATACACATGGCCCTGCCAGGCACAGATGTGCGTGCGGTGGGGACCTGAAGCCCCAGTGCTCCAGCCAGGTGGCCTTCCCTGCTCTGCCGCGGGACAGGAGCCTGGGGAGCCCTTGGTCCCTGCGGAGTACCACACAGGCCCTGCGCATCCACGTGGCCGCGTCCCCATGAGGAGGCCTTGCTCTCAGGGACCCCACCTCACCTGCTCCGATGGGCGACGAGCCTGGGAGGCCTCTCAGCCCTAGGTGCTTCCTCGTCGCTTGCCCTGTTTGGCTGGCTGGGCTATTTCAATCGTCTTCATGACTTCTCAGGTTGAGTCATTAAAATGACTGAAATAGTCCCTCAGGCCACATGCTGGGGGACATTCTGACCGCCTGACTCAGGCCACGAGTCTAAGCTACGCAGGCTATTCTCTGATCCCCTCTTCCCAGGCTCTGCTGATGGCCGCCCAGCCTCATGGTCTAAACAGAGCGGTGAGCACAGGCTGGCCTCAGTCCTCTGCCCAAGGCGTGTCTAAGCAGGTGGTTAGATGTAGGTCACAAGGCACGCAGATGCTCCGTTCCTCATGTGGGCCATGGGCACCCCTCCGCATGCCCCAGGTCATGGATCCGTGGCTGCCCCTGGTCGGGCCTTGTCGCTTCCTGGTGGCAATGCAGGACAGGGACATATGGAGGCTGAACTCACTACGCCATCATCCTGCATTGTGGGAGAGACAGTGGCTCCGTGGCCTGCATGGCTGTTTCTGCCCAGCCTGCCTCAGCACCCTCCTCCTGGCAAGCCAGTCACAGTCAGTGGGGATCGTGACGTGTCCTACCATCAACCCCCCAGGGTGGCGCGTCCACCTCTGCCAGTATAGGGTCACAGTTGTGTTCTACTATCACTCCCCAAGATGCGGCATCCACCTCTGTTGGTGACCATGACGGCCCACAGGCTTTATCTGCCAGCCATGGTTTGAGTTCCAGAAAGTTCCAAAATGCCCTGATGATCATCTAAGAGAAGGCTATGCTCCCTGTGAGGTCAGTGCTCTTCTGAGATTTATGGGCTAGGATTAGAAGGCTGGACTAGCGCCTCAGACTCTTTCCTGGTGAGCCACACTGGGCCACAGCCCCATCACAGCCCTACGAGGGGGGGTGCGGCATTTGTAGGACTTTGTCTCAGCCCCTGACTCCCCCAGCTGAGAAGGCAGAGGAAACAGCAGTCACAGTATTTAACAGCCATTAGCCCAGTTCCTCCTTCCTGAGGCCTCTGCTCTCTCGCTCTGCCTACGCTGGTTGTCGGCAGGGCTCCTCACAACCACCTGCCACCCCATTCGGGGCCCTTAGTGAGGTCCTCCTGCCAGATGTCCCTGCTTTTCCCACTGTGAGTAACAACAGAGGGTCTCCTGGACCCCGGGAGTCTCCAGCCGGCCTCACCACACTCTGACCCTGGCACCTGGGTCTAATCAGTAGTCATGTACCCAGCCTTATCGAATAAGGTCTTGGCACCAGTGGGCCGACTCAGCTTGGACCCTGCGGCGGCCCACGCGGATAGTTCCTCCCAGAAGGGACATGAGATGCGGGCAAGCCCTGCAGCGCTGGGATAAGCCACAGAGACCAGGATAGAATGGAATCTCCATGATAGGGCCAACACAGACATGTCACCACACGCCTTCTAAACTCAGGCATCAGAACCTCCAGTGGGTGGGAGAGGCCACCTCGAACCTAAAGAGGCCGCTGTGCGTGGGCGCACCCAGGCGCGCCAGCCCGCAGACGCCACCCTAAGGCTGTCGGGTTCCTCCTCGCGACCTCCATTCTGTCAGCAGCCGTGCTGGGCAGCCTTCTGACCCCCGCTGAGCACCCCTTTGTAGGGGTCACCACTCTGCCTGAGCGTTCTCCTCAGAGAAGCCAGTCTTGGCCTAACTTAGGGCTGGCTCCGTGCCATCCCCAGGACCTCACTGTCAGCTACACCAGTATCACCAGCCTGGTCCTGCAGGGCCCATGTGCCTGTGGCAAACACTGGCTCACGGAATGCGTGTGGGCCCATGATGGGTAGCTCCACTGCCACGTCCTGTCCCTGTCAGGACAAGCTCTCTCTGTCCGCATGTTCCTTCCCATCCCACCTGCAGAATGAGTTGTCCCTTTTGTCCTTCTGTGTCCTTATCACAGTGCCCATCTGGGGACATGTCCCCAACAAGACACACCTGCTCATGCCCTCTTCCGCACAATGGGCCCATGCTCCAGTCCCGAGGTATGGGATTCAAGCTGAGGACCGACAGGTCACCTCACAGCTCTGCCTCATTGGGTGCATGGCCAGTAACCAGCCCCTCCGGCGCCAGTGGCTGCCTCCTCCTGGCCCATTCCCCATGAGCCATGACACTAGTAAGTGGGGGATGGCAGAAGGGGTCTTTACCTGCCATCTGTCTCTCACAGAGCACTTGCTCCACTCTGGGATGAGTGGGAGGCTGAGCACGTACGGCTCTAGGTCTGCCCAACGCGGTCTGGGAGGTTTGAGTCAAGTGTCTGGAAAGGGCTCCGTTGCCCAAGACCCTGCTCCAGACGGATGGCCAGGCGCCATGGAGGCCCTGCCCCGGCCCTGGCCACGCCCCCAACCCTAACCACGCTCTTCCTGCTGGCCTGGACCTTGCCTCCCCTCTTCATGCCCCTCGCCCCGACCGCACTCCCCACCAGCCCTGGCTCGGCGCCCCTCAGCGTCCCCCGACCCCAAGCCCTGGCTGTCCCCCCAGCTCTGCGCCACAGGAGGCACAAGCTGCGTCTTTACTAACTTAGCATGCAGCAAAGAGAAGCAGTCTAGGCTCATTCGCTGGAGATACATATATGTCTATACCTCTATGACAGATTTTTAAAGAGTCTGGTTTGATGGGATTTATTGCTGCTAGATAGATCCACAACCTTGTGCACGGCGGGTGCACCCGGGCCCCAGGGAGTGTCCCAGGAACATGGCCCTTTAAGTCCCCAAGACTTTACATGTAAGCTTACTGTGAAATTTATGAATAAGATTTATGAATAAGAAAGATCTAAGACCAGGAGGTGGAGTACTTCCTAGGAAGTCCAAAGCCCGAGTGCCAGCAGACATGGTGAGAACACCACCAGGCCGCCATGCCCTCTCACAGGGTGGCCAGCGTGGCTGGTCTGCATCTGACTGTGGGCCACAGTGTGCCAGTCCGTTCCGGCGCGAGACCATGACAGACAGTATTAGCAAGCCACAGGCATTTGCTAAGGGTCCCCGGCATCACGGTTTTCATAACAACATAACAATAGCTGGAACCGTGCCACCGAGTCCCAGGGACCTACGGGACTGAGACCTGTGGCCGGTGGGTGTGGCCATGGGCCCTGTGCTGAGCCCCACATGCCTCAGTGGCCAGGTCATCGGGGCCGAATGCGGACAGTGGGCAGAGGGTTCTGAGGTGCCCTCTGCTGCCTGGTGATGGCCGTGTCCCCTGCTCTTCCTGGGCACCTGGTAGGGCTGCCAGGCTGGGAATGGGGACAGCAAGTGCTGAGCCCTCAGGATGAACCTGTGGTATAAACAAACAGATGGAAAAGGACCCTGGTGCCACTATCAGCAAACTCCCTGACAATATGAAAGGTGATACACTATCAAAATAGGGTGCTGGTAAGTTAGACAGCAGCATTCTACCCGGGTCTCCCGGCACAGTCCTGAGGGGCACACCAGGATCCCAGAAGGGCATGTTGCTGACTGATGAAATCCACTGAAACATTTACCGTAAAATGACACGATGCTTGAGGGCTAATCTCAGGCAGTGCCCCAAAAAGTGTGTCAGTGTGTGTGTCGATGGCTGTGTGCACCTGTGATTGAGCGCACCTGTGTCTGTCTGTGTCCCTGTGCACCTCTGTGTGTCTGGATCTCCGTGTGTTTCCATGAGTGTGACTGTATGTGGGCTGGAGGGGTGCTCTCTGTGTGTGTCTCTGTGCCCCAATGCCTGTGTGTGTCTGTGTGTCTCTGTGTGTGTCCATGTCTCTGTTTGTGCACTGGTATGTCCATCTCTCTGTGACTGTCTCTAGGTGCCTGTGTGCCTCCATATTCCTGTGGGTCTCTGTGTCTGTGTGTCTGTGTGTGCCTGTGTGTGACTGTGCCTCTTGTGGGTTTCTGTCTATGTATCTGTATGTGTCTGCATGTCTGTCTCACTGTGACTGTGTGTTTCTCTACGCCATGTCTCAGTGTCGTGCGTGTGCATGTCTCTGTGTGTGTCTCTGTATGGGTGCACATGTCTCTGTGACTGTGTGTCTGTATGTGTGTGTCTGTGTGTCTCTGCGTCCCTGGGTCTGTGTGTGTGGCTATTTGTGTATTTGTGCCTGTGTTTCTGTGAGTGTGCATCTGGGTCTCTGTGTGTCTGTGTGTGTCTGTGTGTGTGTGTGTGCCTGTGTTTGGTCTGGGCATCCGTGCCTCTCCATTACGGTGGCTCTGGTGTCTGTGTGCGTGCGAGGGAAGTCTCACATGGAGGGGGAGACACTAAGGACAGGAGGTAGAAGTAGCCTGGGCAGCCGCGGGCAGAGCTGGAGGAGGGAAGGTGGGAGTGGCCTGGCTTGTGGCGTTCCTCTATGTGGAAGCACTGGACAGGGCTGGGGGTCCCCAGAGAGGGGCTCCGAGCTCTGGATCCTCGGGTGTCAGGGTTGCTTGTGTTGTGGGCCCGGAGCAAAGGCTGGTGTGGCCCTGCATGGTCCCCTCCCTGGGACACAAGGAGTGGAGGCGCAACACAGATGCTGCCCAAGGGGCTGCCAAGGGCTTTAACGTGGGGTTACCTGTGGTGGTCACTATACCCAAAATGTCTGCTTGCTCTTCATGGCGCAGCCCACAAAGCAAGTGCCCACGTGCTGGCGTGGCCATGACCGTGGCATCTCCGCCTCTATGTGGTCTGCAGCAGCTGCCCTTTCGAGCAGCAGTGCCGGAGCACCTGGGGGTCTGAGGACCCCTCTTCCCTAGGTAATGCCCCTCGTGGTACTCAGTGCACTTGAGGAAATTGGTTCCTACTTATTATCTGGAAACAGGTAGATACAGCTGGGGTTTTAACCAGGGGAGTGTATACCGGCACCGTGACCCGCACGGCATTCCGACCTGGAAGGGGCCTGAAGGGTTTGGTGGAGGGGACTTTGCGCTAAGGTCCATGCACTGCTCTGCTCCACCAGCTGGCCTTGGGCTGGTTTCCCAGCCACAGTGGAGGCGCTGTGTGGCCTGCGAGCCAGGCACCTGGCCCAAAGGGGCTGCCGTGGGCATCACCACGGAGGTCTCCTGGTGGGAGTGGGAGGGAGGAGTCAGGCTTCAGGGGTTGTCAGACACACTGAGGCTGGGGTTCCTCTGGTTGCTGCGTTTCAAGTGAGACACTCAAACCCCTGCAACTGTGGTTTTCTCATCTGCAAAATGGGAGTCTAGAACACAGGCTGTGTTGTCACTACCCGTGCCAATGGAACCTAGGATCTGGCTCCAGTCCAGGCAGTGGCTAGTGCAGAGCCATCTGCGATCTATATTATATGCTTGAGTTTTGCCACATTTTTTTGTTTGTGGTACTAGAAACCAAGTCCAGGGGCTGGAGGAATGGCGCAGCAGTTAAAGCACTGGCCTAGCAAGCACTATGTGAAGCACTAAGTACCCAAGTTCAGTTCCCCAGCACCACATAAACCTAGTGCAGTGGTGCACGCCTGTAATCCCAGCACTCGGGACGCTGAGGCAGGAAGACTGCCAAGGCCAGCCTGGGCTCCATAGTGAGTTCAGGACCAGCCTGGGCTGCAGAGCGAGACCCTGCCTCAAAAAGAAAAAAAAAATAAAAAAGCAAAAAGCAAAAAGAAAGAAAAAGAAGAGGTCAAGTCCAGAGACAGGGCCGCGCTCTCGTTGTATACGCTGGTGCTGAACTCACTACGGAGCCCAGGCCGGCCTCAAACGCCGTACAGCAATGCTCCCGTCTCAGTCTCCCAAGTGCCGGCATTACAGGCGTGCGTCACTACACCCAACATCTTTTTTAAATTGGGGGATCTCATTATTAAGTTGCCTCGGCTAACTTGGAACCTAAGATCCTCCTGCCTCATTGTCCCGAGTTGCTGGGAATACTGTGGTGCCTCTGGGGCCGGCTCGTCAGTCTCCCAAGTCTCGTGCGGTGGGCCCCTCAGAGCTGCTGCCTTTCCTGCTGAGCTACTGAAGGGATCTCGGCTCCCGCCAGCCCCCCGAAAGGAAGGACTGCGCTTGCCATGCCTCCCGGGTCTCATCCGCTTGCAGATACGAGCACCCTAAAAAATGACCTTCCATATACGTGGAAAAGTCTCTTAATAAAAAGAGCCTGAAGATGAAGGAACCTGACTCAGTCTGAAGCCCAAAGACCAGCCCAGCCCTGCTGGGCGAGCCGGCGCCAGGCTCCCAGGCAAGCCGCCTCCGGACAGCTGCAGCGCGGGTCACAGGGGCCCACGGTGCACACACCTTGTCAGGTTTCCGAGAAGAGAAAAGGAAATGCCACCAGCTAACTGCAGAGCACAACAGAATGTGAGACGCACCACAACTTCAGGAACATTAAAGCAAAGAAGCAGACATTATACCCGGATCGCTGCTGGGCATCCCCGTGCTGTCAGCGGGTGCGGGTATGTTTTTGCGAGAGTGGAGAAAGCAGCTTTATAAGTAGCGGCCAGGGGAGGAGCACAAGCCGTGGTTGAGAAGTGGCGACAGGCGGGGCGCGGCGGGGCATGCCTACTGCACATCTCCAGTGCCCAGCTGGGACGTCGCGTGCTCTGCTGAAAGCCTCCACGCACCTCATCCGCTTTCCTTCCTGAGTCAGTTCTGAAGCACTGTCTCTCTCTACCCACTGATCCCGGCTGGGCGCAGGCAGTGTGGACCAATGATCCTGGCTCAGTTCAGGCACCGTGGACCTTTGTCCATACCGGTGTTTCTGAATCTGACTGAAAGTATATGGTTAGCTAAGTCACCGGGAGCAGCAGCAGGAGCTCGGCTGGCTGTAACCTGCCTCACGTGGAACACCACAGCCCTGCACGCACACAGCTACACCTGCTGTGGACCAGGAATGGATCCTCACCAGAAGAACAGTTTCCTGGCCCAGGCCTCACCAGCTTCTGCCAGGGAGGAGGCAGGCGGGGCGAGGGCAGAGCCTCAGGGTCCCTGGGCCAGGGAGCTCGGCTGTGCGGACAGAGGCCATTTGGGGGCCGTCTCAGGTGCACTGCCCAGAGGAGAAGGCAGGTGTGGCCACGCCTCGGAGCCATCTCTCTTGGGAATGGGTTTGTATCCGAGCTGACCAACAGTTTAGCTCCACAAAGCATCTGCTATCCCTAACTACTGCACTTCGGAGGCCATGAAAGGAGTCACACCTGAAACCATGTGGAGTCTGCAACGTGAGTGCAGGAGTGTCCTCCCCTCAACCCCAGCCGGCCTCTCAGAAAGGAGCCTGCAGGAGTGAGTGACGTGGGGACCAAGGGAGGAGGGGAGGGAGGAAGGCAGCAACCTGGCCTTCTCAGTGAGTTGTTTGGAAGGAGGCTGGCTTTAGGGATCTCCTTTGATCTGGCTGGGAGACCGTATGCCGCGGTTTGGATCTGGATGTCCACAAAGCCTCAAGTGTCTGGATGCTGTGCAGCAGCTTTTGAGCCACGTGCTGCTAGGAGGGCCTGGGCAGGACGGGCGGACTGCAGGCACGCGGGGCCTAGGCATGCGTAGTACACTATGGGTGTGTGGCACCTGGGCATGTGACCCAAAAGGGATGGGGCGCTGGGCTTGACTCGGAAGGGACTACGCTAGCTCTGGCGTGCTTCCTCACTTGGCCACCTGTCTGCCGTGCCGTGAACTGCACTTGCTCTAGCCGTGCCGGCGCCACGTGCTCTGACCATTGCCAATTGTCCACGAGTGGACGGAGACCTTCTGAAACTGTGAGTCAAAATAAATCTTTGTCCTTAAGTTGCGGACGTCAGGTATAGGTCACAACAAGCAGAAAGGAACCAAAACACTAAACGCACGGTCTCTGGCTTCCCCAGGGCATGTATTCCCGAGCGAGGAGCCCAGTGCCCGAGCGTGCTGAGCGCCGCCTCCACCCCAGCACACGCCAGGAGGCAGCAGGTGCTCCAGCCCTCGGCGCAAGAGCAGAGAAGGTGCTTACCCGGAGCCTTTGAGGTTAGTGCAGACAATGTCAGGCCTGCAACACTATAAAATACACCAGTTGTCCGGGACACGCCGTGCAGCACTGTGCTCGCAAGTCCAAGGCGAAGCTGAAAGCGCACCAGGCTGTGGTGGTAGGAAGTCAAACGCTCTCGTAGGACAAGCAATGTATTTTAGATAGCAAGCGGCCCTCGAGGGGGAGGGAAGGAGCACGGGTGTCACCGTGACCCCGCCTGGACCCGTGACCCTGCCTGGACCCATGCAACACACCCTGGCCCCAGAAGGCTGCCTGAGTGGACCCTGGGCCCTCGGGGACAGCAAAAGCGCTTTACTTCTCCTCCGTGGACAGGCGGTACAGGGCGGTGCCCAGGCCCTCCAGGCGCTCCCTGTGCTCCAGCTCCCGGTACAGCCCCTGGGGGACGGTGCCCAGTCCATGCAGCAGTCCAAACAGGCAGCCGGCGATCGCCCCTGTGGCACCGCTCTCTCCTGCAACAGCAGAAACGGTCTGAGCGCCCAGCCCATCTCCCCACCACCGAGCCAGCCGTCCAGGCAGGTGATGCCGGTGGACCCTCCCCATCCCATTCAGGGGCACCCAGGAAAGTGCAGAAGAGAAGTGGTGAGCAAGAGCCCTGGAGTTGTCACCACACGATGCTTCCCCGTGTCTACCATCCATGTGCTCCCTACCATTTGGGTCTGGCTTGGCCCTCAGCCTGCCTCAGCCTCCCAGAACCCCAAGACCCCACTCCTGTGGCCTCAGGCGCGTTCTGCATGTGTGAACCAAGGATGCTGGAGCAAAGGTGTACGGTGCCTGCCAGGCTTCAGAACTTTGCCTGGTTCAATATGGAAGCCCTGGCTGCCTGAGGCCTTGGACATGTAGCTGGCACAGAGCCCTGGGCTCCCCTTGGCCTCGAGCCCTACACCAATGAGCACCCAGCAACCGTCCTGAGACATACACACAAACCTACACACACACATGCACACGCTTGTGCCCACATCTTCTCTGCCCAAACCCACATTCACACCCACACACTCCCACATATCCACACTCACAAACCTGCAAACTCACATCTGTACACACCCACAACCACACTTATACCTGTCCCCATGCCCAATCCATAATCTAGATACTCATACCCACACCCTCCTACCCCACCTGTACCCTCAGCCCGCACCCCAGCCCACACACACCTACATTTGTGCCCCACGCATCAAAATACCTACGCCCATGCCCACACACACCTACACTCACGCCCACACCCCCTCCCAGACCCACACCCCCAGAGATGTGGGTTGCTGTGGCGTCCTGAAGGACTCTCACAGTGACTCCCTGCCACACGGCGCGGCCACCGAGGCTGCTGCCCAGTCTACCCCATGGCCTTCTCTGCCGCCACCCGGCCCCTGGTGCCACCAGTAGGAGTCGGCCTCACCTCTGTGAAACATTGCCCGCTGGCATAACTCGACCCAGCTGCTCCCAGATGCGAGGAGGGCGTCGTAGGCGATCATCGGGGCATCGTGGCCCCGGCGGCCCCCTCGGCCTTCCGAGCTCCACTTCTTGTAGGTCTGGGCACGGCACAGGTCAGGGCATGAGCCGCACGTGGCGCTTGGCCAGCTCAAGACCCGCGGTCCGCCCACGCTGGCGGCTGTCCACCCCCTCTGCCGTCAGGCCTCTCAGCGCTGCAGGCGGCGCCCCCAGGCCGCACTCACCCTGTCCCTCTCCTCTGCGTCGTAGTTCTCGGGAAAGGTGGCTTCTTTGCCAGCGTCTTCGCCGATGTTTCTCTCTTCCAGGTAAAACTGCCATTTCGCCTCGAAGTAAAACCAGTGCTCCTGGTACTCTGGGGGAAAGCCGAGAGTGGGCGCTGGGGAGGGCGGCGGCCGCGGCGCGGAGGGGCAGGGGCGGCCCAGGTGCAGGGCCCGGGGAGGCTCCTGGGAGCCGAGCGCAGGGCGGTCGGCAGGCAGGAGCACGGGTACCGGAGCCCAGAGGAGCCGGCCGGCGCGTGACGCCTGAGGTGCCTGGGGGTCAGCGGCAGGAGGCGAGCCCAGGGGGGCAGCTCCGCCGCTCCGGTCTTTGGATTCCCGGCCTCCGCACTGCCACCGTCCTTGGGACAAAGGACGTTGCGCAGGGGCCCCGGGAGGGGGAGGCGGCCGGCGAGCCGGGGCACGGGAGACGGCAGCGCAGACCCTGCGTCCCACTCGGCCTGGAGGTCCGGAGCGCCGAGGGCGCCGCCCCGCCTTGCCGGCTGCCGGCGGGGCCCTGGCAGCGCCGGCCGGCCTGCGGACCGCGCTGCCTACTGTGGCTGCGCTCAGCCCACCCGATGGGAAGCCCCGGGACGGGCGAAGGCGCCTCCCACACCACATGGCTGCGTGGGCGCAGCGTCCGGGCAGCGTGGCCAGCGGCTCTGCGGCCACCTGCCCAAAGGCAGAGGCCCGGCCGACATAGAGGCTCTGACTCGCCGCTGTCCTGGGACCTCGAGGGGTCTGGCCAGTTCCCTAGGGGCACTGTGCCCGCGGACGGGATTGTGTCCACGCCTCCGTTAGGATTAGGACTTGTCAACCACCCTAGACTGGGAATCAGAGTGTGAGCGATTTGTGGGCCGGCCAATGGATGTGGGCGGGCCAGCCGGAACTCGCAAGGGAGGAAGAGGGACATCGTGGCAGCTCGTTCCCCTGGGAAAGCGCTCCCCTTTGCGGTTGTCTACCACGGTCAGCACGCACCCGCTGCGGTCCCGACGTGCGCCTGTCGGCCTGTCCCTGCTCTTCAGGCCCCCATCTTCAGGCCCCGGTCTTCACCCGAGATCTACAGCGACTCCCACCTCACCGGCTGTCCTGCCGTCCCGGAGGGGAGAGCTACTTCACGGCGGAGCCGCCATCCTGGGCCACCTCTGCCCTTGGATTTGTAAGCCTTCCTCATAGACCTTTTGGTGACAAACTCTAAATTCTGTCTGTTGAAAGAACCCAAACCAATACAGGCACCTGACTGGGTTTCTCCGGGAGGCTGGGGTGAGGCCCTGGGGGTCCCCATCAGAAGGACTCAGGACTCTGGATTAGACACATTTGAAACCAAGCAGATGAGGTCTCAGGCCCAGTCCCCAGAGCTCTGTCCCAGAGCTGTGTCCTGGGCCAAACTGGGAAGAGTAAGGCACCGGGCCACTTGGCCAGTGGACTCCGCCCTCGTGCCCAGGTCAGGACTAGCCCTTCAGAATCACCGAGGAGGCCACTGGAAGTGGAGTTCTGGGCAGCACTGAGCACCCACAGGCTGTGTCTGTCTCTGACTTTAACAGTACTGGCCTCCTCTCCCAGTTCCAGGAGACTCTCTTGGGGGAGGAACCCCCGCTAGAGGCCACTGGCCAGCAGCATAGACCGTCACGACCCGGTGACACCTTGTGGTGGTGGTATGATGTCTGAGCCCTTTGAGACAGACGAGCAAGAGAACAGTAAATGAAATAAAAATGAAGAAAGCAAGCTCCGCGATGGCCAGTGTGTCCACGGCAGGGGCCTTGGTGGCCAAGCCTGGGAGGAGGGCGGCTGCTCGGTAGAAGGCCAGCACGTACCAGGCTGGAGGGCAAGAGCTCCAGCGCTGTGGCCAGGTCTCCTCACAGCCCTGCTCTGGAAGCCCCCAGCAAGGCCCAGCACCCTGCCCGCACTCCGGCCTCTTGGAAGCTGGCCCCAAGTGGCTCTGCTTTCTGTCCTAAAACCTCAGCCTCAGGCGGTCTAGAGAAGCAGTGGCCCCGCGTGTGTCCCCTCGTCCTCCCACGGGGCACCCGGTGACCGAGTTCAGAGTCTCCTCGGTCACTAAAGAGTATGCCTGGACGCCCAGAGCCTCCTGCCTCTGTCCTGCCCCACCACCCCTTGGAGCCGACTGTCCTCCCTGGGTGACAGGACCTCCCAGGAGAGCGGGTCCCTAGGGAGGCCGAGGGCTCAGCTCTGGCCTGCATCTCTCTGCCCTGTGGCTCACCTGAGCAGGGCCACTTTTGACGCTGGCTGACTCAGATCTCAAAGCAGGGCCAGGCAGTGGGGGCAGGCACACTCCTACTCCCTGAGGGAGCGCTCCCCTCTTGTCTCAACAGCGCCGGGTCACAGGGAAGCCCAGAGTGGGCTGTAGTGGGGCAGAGGCGGGCAGTGGTACCAGGCACAAGCACTAGCCTGCAGGCAGGCCTCCGGCCCTGCTGGTGTGCCCAGCTGCTCTAGGCAGGGGTCCCCTTGGCCACTGCCTCATCTCCGGGAGCCTGGCCCTGCTGACAGAGCCTCCGGTCCTCACCCCAGGCAGAGGGGAGCGGAGAGGCCTTGGGCCTCGGCGGCTGGAAGCGCCACTCACCTGCCATGTGCCGGATGCTCTTCCTGCAGTACTCCTCGGCCAGCGGCACAGCCCGCAGCATGTCGCGCCCCCACTGCGCCAGCGGCTTGCCTTGTGCTGCGTAGGACGCAAACAGGGCCGTGCACAGGGACCCGAGGAAGCCTGGGTGCAGAGAGAGAGGAGCATCCCTGTCGCCACCGGGGCTAAGTGGGGAATCAGCCAGCACACGCTGGGCTTGGGAGAAGGGCTGCTCCCCCAGATCCGGCATCCACGACATGGACGCCCACGGATGTTTCGGGGTCCCTCGAGAGGCGCAGTGACCTGTACCAGGAGTGCGCTCCTGAGGCTCCCACAGGCCCCCAGCCCCGGCTCGGCACCTCCCGGCCACCTTCACCCAGCCTCCTTCCTGGGGTCAGCCCTGTGCTTGGGGACAGAGCACTCACCGCCCCGACACGGTGACGCCTCTGCCACAGGTAACTCACACATGGGAAAGGTGGGTGGAGTCAAAAGGTCACCTCTCAAACTCAGACCTTTCGAACACTTTGTGTCCTCCTCGCAGAAGTGGACAGATCTTCCAACTATTAGGCGTGCGAAGCTAGAGAAGTGCCTTGGCTGGGAGTCCAGGTCCCGTCTCCTGCCTTTGCTTCCACACACCCACACTTCCAGGGCTGAAGGGTTTTTTGTCTGTCTTTTGAGACGGGCTCCCTCTCAGTAGACCAGGCTGATCCTGAACTCACTATGTAGCCCAGATTGGCCTAACTCACAGCCATCCTCCTGCCTCAGCCTCTCGAGTGCTGGAATGACAGGCAGACACCATCATGCCCAGCTTATGTGGTGCTGGGGAATTGCCCTCAGGGCTGAAGCCTTGATGTTTATTGGCCTTCTAGCTGAGCCCAGTCACCAGGTGTCCTTCCCAGCCAACTCAGGCTTGCCTGCCAGCTGGGCCAGCCGGAAGCCCTCCCTCCTGAAAGCTAAAAACAGAACGGATGGAGGCCCGGCAGCCTCGCATGCCACTCTCCCGGGCTCCCTGACCCCAGGCCGCTCGCTGCTGCTCCCACCTGCACGCAGGGTGCTCTGTGGGCAGGAACGGTGACATCGGTCAGAACAGATGCGAAATGACCTTGAAAGATAACAGTGACAGGGCTGGTGGGGCCTGCCGGCAGCACACCTCTGGCCTAGCCACAACAGAAGGGCTGAGTGCAGGGGACAGTGACCAAGCACCTCCTTGGTGCCCTGCCGTGTCACCCTCAGGGCCGAGGTCAAGGCAACTGCCTGCCTAGTGACAGTCCTATGGTGATGAGAAACCCTGCACACACCGGCCACGCTGTGTGGGCCGCGTGGGAGCCTATGGCAGTCGGTTATGCCTCCTCAGGCTGTGACGTCCAGCATTGCCCTGTGAGGACAGGCGAGGAAACCAGGGCTAGGACGGAGCCACCTCTGCCCCGACTCGTGTGGCCCGAGCTGCCCCTGGGGCCCACGCTCGGGGACAGCTCTTCATGGGACAAGACAGCCTGCATGGGCGCTGTGGTACCTGTGGGGTGGTTGTGGGTCATCCGGCCGCACTCCACGCTGACCTCCACCAGGGTCCCCAGCCGCTCTGGCTTCCAGTACCGCATGCCGATACACATGGCTTTGGTGGCGGCTCCAAATCCTGATCCTGCGAGGGAGCGCCGGGGTTCACGCTGTGCGCTAACAACCCCCCTGCACAATCAGGCGCTCCAGGTGACGCCGGGCTTATCAGATGGCACAGGGTGGGCAAAAGCAAGCATGACCCGGGCTCAGTGCTCTCCGGGTGCAGAATGCATGGCGGTGGGCTGCCATCGGGCCCATGGCAGCCGCGTTGGGGGAATGTAGACGACAGAGGCGTCCCTGGTGCGATTTCCACCGAGCTTCCTTCCCTCTCTGCCTTCTGCAGTGCTATGTACAGGCACCGATCCCCCACGAAGAATGTGACTATCACGGGTCTAGAAACACACTAACACAAAGAGTGATTACTGGGAAACATAAAAAACTAAAAACCCTAGCTTCATTGATTTATAGTTGACACACGAGCACCAGGCATGGAACTGGCATGTTGGGCACACGTGTGCAGCCGTGAAGCCAGGGCCACAGAGTGAGGCTGCACGCGCGAGAGCGTCCTCCCGCGGTCGCCGCGGTCCTGCACTGGCGACCGCACACTGGATGGTTCCCACGCCTGCAGACTTCCGGCAGCGGTATTTGCGGCATTGCTCCTGCTCTGCCTGGCCTCTGCTACGCCCCTGGCATGTGGCCCTGCTTCCCCCTTCTTACTGCTGATAGGCTGGCACACCCCCGGCTGCCCTGCGCACATTCTGCTGTCTTTCCTCTAGACTTGTGGGGCTGCCTGGGCAACCGAGCAAGGCAGCTGAAAGTGGGTACGCTGCTGTCTGTCCTCACTGGCAGCCGCTCTGCATCGCGGAGGCCTTACCACACCTGGCCATCTCTATTTCAGCCATTCTGTTAGGGATGCGGTTTCTCTGGTGGCAGGTGGGGCTGGAGGGTCTCCATGCCTGCTGGGCACCCTCTCAGCATCGCCGGTGAAGTGTCTGAACATGTTACTCACTGTGTACTGGGGTGCTTACTTCCTTCCTTCCTCTCCCCCCCCCCCCTCTCTTTCTTCCTTCCTCTTATGGTACTGGGGATTGAGCCGGGGCATCCACACTGAGTTCGATCCCCGGTTCATTTTTATTTATTTATTTATTTATTTATTTGAGGCATGGCCTGAGTCACGAAGTCACCAAAGTTGCCCCAGCTGGACTCCAGCTTGCCATCTTCCTGCCCCAGCCTCCTAGAGTGCTGGGATTAAGGGCCTGGCACCACGGGCCCACCACTTGACACTGGTAAATTGAGAGGATTCTCCACCTGTGCTAGATTGAAGTCTGTCATTCGATGTCCCCAGCCCGGCCACCTGCACGCTCGCAGAAGTCTCTGAGGGTGGGACGTCGCGCTGGGAGGCGCCTCCTCGCCAGGCCTTGGGAGGCAGCGCCCAGGACTGCGGTGACCTCTCCTTGAGCATCTGGTAGCATTCCTGGCACCAGCTTCTCCGTAAGTTGCCGGTCGGCAGCTTCCTCCCTAGTGAACGTCGGTGGCCTGTGTGTTCCAGGGAATTCGTACATTTTGTCTGAGTCCTAAACGTTCTAGCATAAAACTAAGATTCTCTTTCTTTCTCTCCTAACTTCTGTCGACTCTGCAGCATCTCACCCCTTCGCCGACAGTGATGGTGACCAGGCAGCCAGGCTCTTTCTGGTCAGCCGAGCTGGGGAGAGTCGCCGGTGTGTGGTACTGGGGATGCAGGGCAGGGCCTTCACACTGAGCAACATCCTCAGCTGGTTCTTATCTTGAGACAGAGTCTCATTAGGCTGCAGAGTTGTCCAGACTAGGCTGCAGCTTGCGGTCTTCCTGCCTCAGCCTCTTAGACAGCAAGAGTTACAGGCCTGGCTGCAATTTTAGTCCGTAATGCTTGGGTTCAAATACCAGTCTCTTTGCTTTTTATTAATTGTTGCTGTGGGTTGGCTCTCTTAAAGGGCTCAGATGGTGACTCTAGGCCTGTGACCCTCCCATATGGTCATTCAGGGTCCTGTTATGTGGACACCCAGAGAATTGGGGAGGACGTAAAGATGGAATACTACATAGTTCAAACAATGGCAACTTGGGCTTATTTCGCATCATTTAAGAGCAGTTGATTTATTTTTCTGTTTTACAATTACTATCCTCCCAGTTCTGAGGTCCCAGAGCACGGTGCTGGCATGGGCTGGGATAGTGGCCACTGCCTCTTGTCCGGGGACCCCAGGTAACGGAGGAAGCACAGGACCACAAAGAGGATTGCTCTGCACAAGCCCCCATCACAGCGACTTCATACTAGCCCGCTCGAGGTGGTAGTGAGTTCCCCCACCCCCGTCACACACTGACTCTCCCTGAGGAGGGAGCGGGCACCCCCCACGGTCATCACACACTAACCCTCCCCAAGGGGCGGACAGCGAGCCCCTCATGCACACTAACCCTTCCCAAGGTGAGGGAGCGTCTGGGTGCAAGGCCTCAGAGAGGCCCCACCTGCCTGCCTACACGTGAGCTCACGGTCAGCGGGGGGTAGGTGTGGTCCTCACTCCCATCTGGACAGCCAGGCGTATGCTCTGTCTTCTGCATTTTGCTTTGAGGCTTTGCTGAAGGGAGAGGGTCCCTACGATCTCCTACTCTCTTTTTCCTCAAGACTGAGAGGACAGCGTTGGCTTGGTTGGGGGTTGGGGAGGAGGTTCTTGCTGGAAATGCAAGAAGGGGTAGATGCAGCCAAGTGGCCCTGAGTCTGATTCTCCAGCACCACCTAGCCTGGCGCGGCGTTCCCACGGTCCCCGGAAAAGTCTGAGAGCCAGCAAAGGTGCAGCAGAGGGGCAGTGGCCCCGGCTTGTAACGCCAGAATTCTGGGAGGCTGAGGCAGGAGGACGGCAAGTTTGAGCCCAGCCTGGGTAACATAGCAACTTGGTGAGATTGTCTGAAAAACAAACGTTAAAAAGAGGCGGGAGGGGCATAGCTCCGTGAAAAGGCCTGGAATTAACTCTTATTTCCAAACTAAGTAAATCAATCCAGAAACACGATGATGATTGCTGCTTTGTGAAAATATTTTTATGGAAACCAAAACAAGAAAATAAAAACACTTGCTTAGAAAGGACTGGGATTATATGAAAAAGAATTTTTAAAAATCAAAAGGAAAATATTTGCTGTTAAAATCATAATTTTTAGGGCTGAGGACACAGCTCATAAGTTAAAGCACTTGCCTACAAGCCAAGGCTCCAGGTGCGATTCCCCAGCACCACATAAGGCTGGCATGGTGGGGCATGCCGGTAATCCCTGCACTTGGGAGGCCGAGGCAGGAGAATTTCCATGAGTTTAAGGCCAGCCTAGGCCATAGTGAGTTCAGGACGAGTTTGGACTGTAGAATGAGACCTCTCAAAAATATTTTTATAGAGATTATGATTGGTTGTTTGTAAACAAACTTCTTTCTTTCTAGAGAGACATGGAAGTTTTTATTGCAAACTGACTGAGTTCCGGCTAGCTGTGAACTGAGCGACCAAAGCAGGTGGAGCGTAAGATGGGGCCGCGCCCAGCCGGATGGAGCACCAGGGGCCGTGCGGACACTGTTCCTGTAGTCTCCTCCTCCTCCCTGTGGACAGAGGTGACACCACTACAGTGACCGGTCTAGTGTCCCAAAACAGGGTCAGAACTCACATTAGAAACTAGGTTATTTCTTCCTAGGCTGTGTTCTCAAAAGTAAAAGCATTTAAATTAGGTTTTTATTATGAGTTACAGGGTGGAAAGAAAAGAACACAAGTGTTTGAGACAAAAGCTAATTGTAATCACCCCGGGGCTGCCTAGCCTGCTGCCGGCCTCTCCTGTTCTTGCCTCCACTGAGGTGGCTGGCTGTTCCTCGCCGCACTGAGATCTCCTGCCCCGCAGCACACGGGCTCCTATGGCGCCTCTCCAGACACGCCAGGGTCCTGCCTTCCTCCCCACACCCTTTTCCTTGCAGGAGAGGGCTTCTTTGCCGCCACACGACCCCTTATATCTGCCCAGGGCGGCAGAGAGAAGGTCTGCTGCACACCCCACCTCCCCTGCCTCGGAGCCCTGGGCCGCCTAGTGCTTGGTCCTGGACACACACTTGCCTGCTCCCGGAACGAGGGTCACTGGGTCTGGGTCCAAGGACACTGGAGTAAAAGATTTCTACTGACAATTCGAGGGCTTCCTATGACGAGCCCATTCGGCCCAGTAGGGGGCTCCGTCGCTTCCCCTGCATCACAGAGGAGGTGGCCCTGAGGCCTTCATGGCTGGTAGCCAACTACACCTGCCCAGCTGCCCTCCCTGAGGTGAGCTGGCCACACCTCCCAACTGCCTCTCCTGACGTAAGCTGTCTACACCCGCCCAAGCCACCTTTCCTCTGGTGAGCCAACTACACTGGGCAAGCCCCTCACCCCGCTCGCCCTCCCCAGCACTCCCAGAGGATCCCTTCAGTCCGCCTGAGCTGCCAGTGTGTCCCGCCTATGCCTCTGCCCTCAGGGGGCTCCTCCATCCCAGGAATACCCTGCTGAGGCTGCCAGAGCGTGTCCCGCCTGCTGCTTCTGTGGGGGCCTGCCTGTTGAGGCACTGCGGTCTCTCGCCAGCCCCCACTGGCCTCTCTGTGCATGCTGGTAGCATGGGTGCCTCACTCCAGAGAGGGCTCAGGACCAGAGCCAGGAGGCGCCACAGAGCCCAGGCTACGTCAGATAAACCCACAGACTCGGGATGTGCACGCAGGCGCCACATGCCCCTTGGCATTATGGCAGAAATACAAACTTCCAGGGGATAAGGGTAAATATTCCCAGAAGTGCACCAGAAATGGGTGACAACCCCACTGGGGAAGCTGGCGCCACAGGACAACGCCCAAGGGGCAGGCTAGCCGACAGGCACCACCTTGTGCTCCCAGGACACTGCCATCTCAGCTGAGAGCTGAGCCCGTGGGGGCCCTAGCCGCAGCTCTCGGGGCGGGGCAGGGCGCCCTGACCTTTCTCACTGAAGGGTGTGTGCCAGGCCAGGAGGTAGTTATCCGGCTTCAGCTGTGAGCAGCCCTCCACAGTTGCAGGGTCTGGCCGGTGTTCCGGAAGCTTCTCAGCAGCCTCCACATAGCGCCGCACCATCTCGCGGTACAGGTCATCCAGGCACCAGTAGTCTGGGGAGGAGAGCACGGGGGCGGGTGTCAGGAAGGACGGCAGTGTCCGAGGACGTGGAGACAGGTGGCGGCGACCGTCTCGCTGGCCTGGGCTGCCCTGAGGCCCCGACCTTGCGGACAAGCTCTTGGCTTCTCCCCCAGAGTGGCCATCGCCCCTTCGCGCCTCTTACCAACGGCAGTGAGGGGCACTTCTTCAGAGGGGACTGAGACAGGAGGAATGAGAGTTCACAGGAATGCCACGTAACATGGTCGCAGCTCGCACGCCATGAAGCAACTTGCAGCCGAACTTCCTTACAACTATTTGTGGTTAAAACACGTTAAGTAGCCACAAGGCAGTACAGGTGGAGGGCTGCCCGAGCCACACGTTGGTTAGTAAAATTACTGCCTTGTTCATGCAGCATAAAAATGCCCAGGCCGAGAGGGTTGCTCGGGGCCCTCAGGTCAGCGCACACTAGCACCTCCGGTCCTTGTCTTTTCAAATGAGCTGCCCGCTTCAAAGCTGCCTTCTTTGTGATTTCATTCTTCAGCGTCACAAGACCCCAACCCGGCACTAAGATGAGCATGCGTGGCAGGTGGCTGCTGGGCCTGCTCCGGGCACACGTGAGTGCCTGGGCGCGAGCACCCGCGTGCCCACAGGGGTGCACCCAGGCACACTGCTGAGCTCCGCTGGATCCTGGGCCTGAGGGTGATGACACTGCTTCGCACCTGGCTCCAACTCCCACCTCTGCTGGCTCTGCAGGGGCCCTAGTGCCAGCCAGTGTGTCTGCCCCATGAAGTACAATCCGAGGACACATACGTGGTCACGTCCCCCAAGATCATGGGACACAGCGGACAAAGAGCCGGCCCCCTGAGCACCTGCCCTCAGCCCACCCTGTCCTTCCATCTGCATCCTGAGTGGCCAAACATGGCCTGCCATAGCAGGCCCTCCTGTGTCCTTCCCATGGAGGCACAGGGAGGGCGTGTCCTTGCAAAGCAGAGCTGGGCAATGATTTTACTGCAAAGCCAGAGCTTGCTGGCCATGACGCTAGCCCACAGCATGACAGACAAGGACGTATGTCCCGAGGCACAGTGCCCACGGTTGCTTGGCCACCCGGGAGAGCAGCTATGATGCAGAGAGAAGTGTGCCCGGTGAAGCCCTTGACTACACCAGCAGAATGAGTTTATTCTGCGCCAAAACTGCATTCAGGGTGCCTGGGCTGCAGAAGGAGGGGCCCTCTGCACTCATGTGCGGTGACAGGTGCACATCATAGGGCTGGTGAGAGCAGGCATGGCTGGACCAAAGGACGAGGACAGAATGTGGGTAGGGGCCCACCTCCCTCAGGCAAAGGCTGGACCCAAGACCCCAGAGAATACCAGAACGGGCTAGGAGGCCGGCAGCCCAGAACGCGGCTCCCCCGAGGGCGTGAGGCCCCCACAGCAGCTCTGAACAGAAAGGAAGAGCCCAGACCAGGGGCTGGCCGAGTCCTGCACTGAGGGGGTTCTGGGCTGGGCTCCTGGGCCTTCCCTGGACATGCCCAGTTCTGACCTGGGGCACGAGAGGGGGCGGGCCTGGCCCTGCAAGGGGCAGAGGATGGCGCACATCCTAAGGCCCATGTCCACCACGCTGGAGTAAAGACACTGTCTTCACTTAGGCCTGCCTGGACGGTGGGCATGCAGGTCTGGCCCGGCGGCTGGCTATCCTCTCCAGTGAGACTGGGTTACAAACAACCTTTCCTCCCTCCATCAAGGCCAGGCCACCGGCCTTTCCCAGTCCTCTAAAATAATTACTTTTATTCTGGAATTAGACACCAGAAAATCTCAGTATTAAACTAAAGTTGAGATTTTATTCATTTTTGCTTTTTTTTTTTTTTTTGAGACCGGGTCTTATAGCCCAGGCTGGTCCTGAACTCACTATAGAGCCCAGGCTGGCCTTGGACTCAGGGCAGTCCTCCTGCCTCTGCCTCCCAAGTGCTGGGATTACAGGCATGTGGCACCATGCCTGGTTTATGTGATGCTGGGGAATTGAACTCGGGTACTTAGTGGTTGACTTAGTGCTTGCCAGGCAAGTGCTTTAACTGCTGAGCCATTCCTCCAGCCCTGCTTGTCTGCTTTTTGGAGACAGGGTATTGTCGTGTAGTCCAGGCTCCTCCTGAACTCACTATGTAGTCCAGACTGGCTTCGACCTCACAGTAATCTACCTGCTTTAGGCCTCCCAAGTACTGGTATTACAGTATTGCAGGCATGCACCATGCCCAATGTATGTGGTGCTGTGGAGTCAAACTCGGAGTTTGCAGTTGCTAGGCCAGCTCTCTAACTGCTGTGCTATTCCTCTACCTCCCCACCCCCAGGTTCTCTGTAGTCCAGGCTGGTCCTGAATGCACTGTGTAGACCAGTAGGCAGGCTGGCCTCAAACTCATGACAATCATCCTGTTTCAGCCTCCTAAGCACTGGAATTACAGGTATGCACAACCATTCTCACTAATGTGGTGCGGAGGGATCGAACCCGGGACTTCAGGCTTCCTGGGCAAGCACTCTAACCACTGCACTAGGCCTCCAGCACCTAAAATTGACTTAGGAAAAAAAAAAAAAAATCAGCAGCACCAGCAGCATACAAATACCATAACAACAAAGAAGCCTGTCTTCTCCGGTTAGAACATAAGTTAGGAACCAGTTCTGTAGCTGCTACCGCCGCCCCCCAAGGCACTGAGCCAAAGAAGCACCTTCCCTCGGCCCACCAGAATCCCAGGGAGCCAGCAGGTGTCCAACGGAAGGGCGAAGACCACAGTGAGTGATCTTTCCTGAAGCAAGACAGAAAATCCAACCGCACTGAGCCTCGTCATGGTGAGGCCGTGGGCAAGAGAGAGGGGCAGGGCGGGCAGAGCGTGCCACACTCCAAGAGGACCATCACGGGCCCGGTGCTCAGAATTCATGCTGTGGACCCCAAATACGGCAAGCTGCCAACTGAAGGAAACCAGCACAACCATTCAGAAACCTGCGAGAACGCACTGTTCCCAGCCCCACCCCCGTTCTCCCTGCTCACAGCAGCGCCCCTTACCCGCCAGGGTCCGCTGCTCTCACATGGCCCTGGGTTGCAGCGCTGCGGCGGGAGGCCGCCCTGCCCGTCATTTGGTATGGCGAGTTTCCTGTGATGTGGTAGGAAGTCCTAAGCTCCACCAGGGCCAGCCCCCTCAGCCCCGTATGTGTTGGTCACAACCACTTGTCCCCTTGTGCCAGCGTCCTGGTGTGTGTGTTGTGTCAGGGTGTGGTCCTTGGCAGTGCACTAGCGCTCAGTCTTTTGGGGTATCGGATGCTGCTACATTGCAGTTCAAAGTGTGCTCCTGCCTAGGACAGCTGCAGGCTGCTCCTGCCTCAGGCCTGCTGTGAGGTGGGACCGTGCTCCCAAAGCACACAGCCCTTGGACCATATGCGGAGGGACACCGTGGTGTTTACTGAATTATGCCTTGAGCAGTACCGGCTTGTGAAAGTCTGCCTGTCTTTGGAGAACATGCCAAGGATCTTCAGACACCAGGGACTTGAAAATGCCTGCGTGTTCATGGTGACCTGGGGATTGAAGGGCGAGAGGACTTGGGGCCTGGCCCTGTCACATGGCAGTGTGTTCTGGGTCGAGTGCTCGGCTTCTCGGCGTGGTGGTGCTCAGAGGGACCGTGAGGACGAGCCGTGACGCACACGCCCAAGCCAGCTTCCACGCCGGCCTTCACTACCGAGGCACTATGTCACCTTTAGTCAGCTACATTTTGTTATTTATTTTTAAAATTTTTATATTTATTTATTTATTTTTGAGACAGGGTCTCGCTCTGTAGCCCAGGCCGGTCCTGAACTCACTATGAGCCCAGGCTGGCCTTGGACTCAAGGCAGTCCTCCTGCCTCTGCCTCCGTGTGCTGGGGTGACAGGCGTGCGCCACCACACCCAGCTTATGTGGTGCTGGGGAATGGAACTCCGGTACTCAGTGCTTGACGCAGTGCTCTAACCACTGCGCCGTTCCTCCAGCCCAACATATTGTTATTTAAAGAAAAAACTGGGTTGTGTGGAAACTAAACTTGCATAAAATTTGAACTCTGTTTTTAGACAGTTGACAACAACACACTTTGTTTGGTTTCAGGAGGACCGAAAGACAAAGGCAAGTGTCAGCCTTGCCACCGCGCAGCAAGAGAGGCCCAGCATGATGAAATCTCCTGAGATCTCCCCGTCCCTGCTCAGCACTGGCAGGAAACTCGCTGCCTCCCTAACGCAGGGCGGTCGTATTTCCTTTTAAGTGTGCTTTACCTGGGGGCAGACCGTCCTCCCCAGCTAATCTCAGGGGCCTGTCCCCACGCTGGAGCCCCACCTGAGCCAGAAGGTCTCCAGAGACCAGAAATATCGCGGTGCTACAAGAGATGGCCCAAGGGGGAGTTCCACGTGCCTGTGCATGGTGTGTACTGGCATCAGACAGGAAACCAGCCTCAAGAGCCCGCGCCCGCTATGCACTGCCGAAGCCAGCTAGCTCCGCTCCCACAGTTGCCCTTGGCCAGGGTGACGGGGCATCGCGTCACAGCTCTGAGCCACTGCAACCAGGCTGAAACTGCTGCTCCTAAGTCAGAGCCTCACAGGGGTCGGCCTGAGAGCAGCAGGGGCAGGTGCTGCCAGAGGCTCCTGCATCCTCGCTGTGAACATCTAGATGAGACCTCCCGGCTGGAACAGGCAGCGCCACCGCCTATCTTATCAAGAGGCCCGAAGCTCTCTCTGGTTATTTAGGGATGGGCGGCATTCCTGCACAATGACCACAGGAGCAGTGAATACTTAGGTTTCATCATTGTGGAGCAGAGGAGGCCTTGCCACTTCAACTGGCTGTGACCTTATCCAGGCACTCCTGGTTATTCAGGGAAGGCGAGGGCATTCCTGCACAATGACCACAGGACTAAAGCGGGGGTGCCCACGGCAGACAGATGGCGCGGCGAAGCCGACCCAAGAGGTGGAGCCCGTGGACGTCCCAGCTGCCCCCGGTCTTTACTTTGCAGGGACAGGGTAGGAATCACTGCAGGGCTTCAAAGAGCACAGGACACACGAGAAAACCACCACACATTTACCAGCTCACCAATTCTCTGACATTCATGCAAAACTTTGTTGATCCTAAGATTAATCTGCCCCGAACGGAACAGTTTAGACACGTGATTCCCCCGCGTTCAATCCTTCGAACTTCCTTAGAATGTATCTACGTGTACGCAATCTCCAAACCAAATAATCTTGGCAGGCATTTCAACCTTAACTCACTGAAATTGAGACACAGTCTCCCAAAAATACTGTGAGGCCCACGTTTCAGACTGGCTTGTTTATGTTCTGTGAGCAGCTCAGAGAGCTGGTGCCCACCAGCAGCGCAGCCAGAGGCGGGCCTGCTCCGCGGCTGGTACAAATGAGGTGTGGGCTTAGCTCACTCCCCCAGGTGGAAGCCCCGGTCTAGATGTTGGGTCTTAATTATCTGCCAGTAAAGTGACACCAGCCCACAGAGAGACATCGCAGAGAAACAGAGCCAAGGGCCAGCAGATTTGCTGAGGGACTCTGGTCGTACCGAGTTGCCACTTTCAGCAGGGGCATCGGGTAACGCGTCAGCTGCAGGCTGTGAGTGCTTACAGGACCTGCGGAGTGCACCCATTCTCCCACCCACTGCCATGTGCGCGCACAGAGCCTACCTGTGGTGAGGGCCTCGGCGGTGGCCATGTGCATGAGGGTGTTGTCACTCACGGGCCATTTCCCTGGCGAGAGCACCAGGTGCTCCAGTCCCCCGACCCTTCGCAGCTCCTCCTGGATGGAGCCCAGAGCGCTGTTCTCCCTGCAGACGTTTCCGTAGCCCAGTGCATCGCCCACACCGCCCAGCAGCATGGCAGCCCTGAACTTCTCCATGTTGGAAGGAACCTCCTCCCCCGCAGCCTGTCCTTCCCTGCCGCGCTCAGCCCGCCCTGCTGACATTTATACTGCTCATTGTATCGTCCTCTAAGTGGCCCAGCACGCCTGTCCTGTCTCTGTAGGTGGCACCAATGAGAAGAGGCTCTGGTCCCACCACGTGGGTGGCGGCTGGCGGCCGGGCCCAGCCTCTCCTGCCTGTTGGCTCTACAGCCACTTCCGTCTCCCCCAGGACTGCACCCCCACCCCTGCAGGGTGTCCACTGGCTAGCTGTTCACCAGCCTGTCCATCCTGCGAGTCCTCTCTGCCTGTCTGCTGTCCAGCCCTTCCCCGCACACCCCCCAACATCCCACATCTGTCGGCTCCACAGCCCTGCTTTCCTAAAAAGTTCTCCAGTCATCTCTCTTTTGGCTATTTACGTCTGGCCTTTTACTCGGCATGCTACTTTTTTTTTTTTTTTTGAGAGGGTCTGGCTCTATAATCTCAGGCTGGTCCTGAGCTAATGTGCCCCAATCTGGCTTCAAACTCACGGCAATCCTTCTGCCTTAGCCTCTCGTGTGCTGGGATTTTACAGGTATGTACCATCAACCGCAGCTTATGTGCTGCTGGGGCACTGAACCCAGGGCCTCGCACCTGCTAGGCAAGTGCTTTAACCACCGGGCTATGGCCCCAGCCAAGGACCCTGGTCTAAACACTTTCAGCCCATTTCTCCTTCCTAATGCAGAGCAGACCCCCTGCAACTCGGGCCAGGCAGCAAGCCCCACCTGTTCTGGCACTCCCGGGACTGCCCTGCCACACTAGGAGAACCCAGAAGAAGCTACCAGAACTGAGAGGTACATCTGGTGGGCACAGGAGGTTTGAGGTTCTGGAGTGCCCCTTGAGTCTGGGCCATGATCATGCAACCAGTATGCAAGCCGTATAGGGACCCTGAGTATGCGCTGTTTCCCACCAGCACCAGCTAACCTGAGGTTCTACAGCGTCTCTCCAGCAGGTACGACTTTAAGATACCGTGACGAACAGTACTTCTAAACAAAAAGGCAGGCAGGCTCCCTGTCCTGACAGGAGGGACGGACAGCAGAGGCTAGCAGGGCAGACACTGCACGCTGCAGAACAGCTCTCAGGGGAACAGCCTCCCACCACCTGGGGAGCAAGCTAGCGGCCGGCCGCTTGATGCCGAGGCCATGGGGAACATCTTCAAGGATGCTTGGGAACATCTACACTGCTCACCCCATGCCACAAGCGAGAGACAAGATCAGTGCCTGAACAAATCAGCACTCCTACTTATTTATCATTTATATAATTTATATTTGACAGTCCACTCAATAAATATTTAGAGAGCCCCAACATTGTATAAGAAATGACAACCGAAGCCAGAAGCTTCTTCCTGTCCCCTGAAGTCCATACAGGCTACCACATGGGCATAACCGGTCCCCATCACTGTCCCCTGAAGTCCATACAGGCTACCACATGGGCATAACCGGTCCCCATCACTAGGTAAAGGATGATCATGTCCATCAAAGACCCCCTGCGGATTACCCGGCCAACGACGACCGCCCTCGAGGCAGGTAGGATGCCTTCTTGAACCCTCATCTGCAGTCACGCTGGGCTTTTCTGCAGCTCGCCAGCGTACTCTGGGACGTAATCTCCCAGACCCACAGTGCTTAGCATATGGGGCGCACAGGGAGGGGCCTACAGTGCTGGCACCGCCCATCTGGACACAATCCTGCAACCAGCAGCAGGTCAGACACAATGTTGGCAGGGATCACCTGGAAGCTACTACACAGACAGCTTCGCTACAATCCCAGGCTAAGGAGCAGGCCCTGATGTTGCTGTGGCCCGTCTCTGTCAACCAGAACAGACCAAGACAGAGACTCGATGCCAGAGAAATATTTATTGCAGTGTTTCTCAAGTTCTTAGCATCCTCAGCGCACACATAGCTTGAGAGCGATGCAAAAAGCACATTTTTTTGAAGAGTCTTTGTCCACTTATTAACATTTGGTATCTATTGATAATCACACAGAATTTTAGATCTTAAGTATTACAGAACTCCAAAATTTAGTTCCTTCTCTGAACATAAGGATTATGTTAAGAATGCACAAAGCCTAGGATACTCACGCTGTTCTGGTTATTACTCCGGGTCAGTTTTGGAGGGGATAAGACAGTTTTCCTTTTAAAGATATGGTAGAGGACCCTGAGGAAGGTTGTGTGACTCTTACCACGAGTCGCATGACCCCAGAGAGTGAGGGCTGCTCACAGGGACTCCTCTCCAGCCCTTCCGTCCTCAGAGGCCTCTAGGGGAAACTGTAACAGCTCATCCTGTAGCAGGATGCCCCAATTCTAGGCTACAAGGAGCCGATTCCTAAAGCTGGCAGATATCCCTTGTTTTGTGACAATTTGACACCCGAGAGACTCCCATCCTGGAGTGGAGCCAGCTCACGTGCTCCACGGCCACAGCACACGTGGACAACGGGGGACCCTCCTGAGATGAGGTCCTGATAACTGTGAGGCAGGGCCGGCACTGCGGCGCTGAGTGCAATACCTGTAGAGCGGGCAGCACCCCTTCTCCACACCTGCATGCGTGACAGGCATGACAGTAGCCGACAATACGAGGCAGACCACAGCGCACCAGTGAGGCACCGCTTCCAGACACGGCTTTTCTGGATGACACGCAGTGTTCACGACTATCTGAAGGGCTGGATTCTGGGCCCTGGGGTGTCAGGCAGGGGAAGGGACTCTGCACACTTCATTTTTAAACCTGTGATTCATCCTTCAAAGGTATTTTAAAGTGCAAAATGTCTTTGTAAATATAATAAAATATATTTTAAAATATGAAGCTTCTTGAGAAATTCAAATAGTACTATTAGAGGTAAAATATGCCCAGTAGCCTGTGAACAGCTTAAAACAAAACTGCTGAAATAACATCCTACATGCATCACTGCCGTGCAAATTAACAAACTACAAAACAATTTCCAGATAAAAATCTGGTAAATGTAGGTAATCGGATAATTCAAAAATATTTATCTTGAATTTCTGGCACCTGACTAGAAAACAGAATCTGAAAATGTTATCTCTGTGGGGGCACATTTTTTATTTTTAACACCTCTGACTTATATATAAAAATACATCCTACCCAGGACATGGCACTTTCTTTCTAAGCGTAATTACTGCCCAACTCAGAGGTCCTGGTAACTGACGGTGGCCCGAGCCATGAGATAAACAGCATGCCCAGCACCTGGGAGCAGTGTCGTGCGCCTGCTGCGGCGAGGTCACGCAGGAGCCACTAAAGCAGCACTAGGACACACTTGTCCAGCAGCCGGGCCGCAGCCTGTGGGAGCTTCTCAGGTGTGCACAGCAGTCCCTGTGGCTCTTCAGCGGGCCCAGGCCCGCACATGGATAGGCAGCTGCTCCATCAGGACACGCGTGCAGCTGGCCTGCACCTCCATGCAGTTTGCAAGCCACCTTATCACCTTCACGCCCTTCACTTTCCTTTAGAAAGGGCAGCGTTTTGCCCCTGTGACCACAGGACGTGCGTACTCCACAAAGTCATCTATAAGGACAGGCCACGCTCCTAGAGAAGCAAACACAAAGATCCTAACTATCAGGGTCAACAGCAATTTCTTCTATTTTGGCAGTGCTAGAGATTGAACCCAAGACCTTGCGCCTAGTAGGCAAATGTTCTATCAAAAAACTACATCCCCAGCCCTGCTAGTGCTACAGCAATTTTTTATTTTCAAAGTATTTGTACACCAAATCTGACATTTATATTTCAAAACCTAAACAATCCGAAGTTCATATGGCTTCTCTTTGGTCAAATGCTTGGCCAAGTCCCTCAATTCTTTTTCTGTAGGAGCCAGGAGCTGGCAAGTGCCAGGTGTGACACAGCCTGTGAGGACAGCGCACGCCCTGACCAGGTACATGGCGCAGCCATCAGGTTCTCAGCTGGATACCAGGAAATCTAACCTGGGACGCAAGCAAAGGACCCACTGGTGCCGGAGTGGAAACAGAGTCCCCAGAGTCATGGGCATTTCTGCCACTGGAGGGTGCTGCCTCCTGCTTCACTCTCCGGAGGGAACCCTGTGAAAAGGCCCAGGACTCACGAGGCTCAGAGGGCCCAGCTCAGCCACTCATGGGCCAAGAGCACACACTGCCCGAGTGCCAGCCTCTTTCTGCCCTCTCCTCCAGCCAGGCTGTCTATATTTAAGCACTGCCCTCCCTCAAGCGGCTGATTACTGCCTATTACGAGCTACACAGGCACTGTGCTGAGTGCGGGGACACACAGACAGATAAGCTGAACCAGGGAGAAACAGCCTGGCGCCTAGGACGTGGGAGGGAGGGAGGCTTTTGCCGGGCCACTCCAGGACGCATGCCTCATTTTTAGGAGGCACGCAAGAGGCTCTGGTGCTACATACGCAAGTACTGAGGTGGCGATGTGCACAACCACATTACGTAAATGAATTCTGCACCTCCAAATCAGCCAACAGCTCGTGCTGTGTGACTGATAAGAGCTAACAAGGACGTGGAACGCGGAGACGGGCAGATGCATCGCGGTGAGCTGAGCGTGGCCGGGACGCTGCAGGCCTCCAGTACCTTCCTCGTCGTAGTTAGACATGTCATCTGCAATCATGTTGCCAAAGTCCAGCAGGAGGTTCCAAGTGTCCCTTGGAATTGATCTTTTGTGATGTTCCTAAAGAAAAGAAATCCCCTGTATTAAGATTTAGAGTTCAACTATCTGATAGTCTTGGGGCCGAGCAACCCTATCAGGGCTCTTACTAACGTTGATGAGGGACAGTACTAAACATGGCACTCTGCACAAACAGTAAGAGCTACACAGGGCCAGTGTCCAAACGCAGAATGCAGGCTTACCAGAACATTTTAAATACCATAGTTATAAACTTATGTTTAAGTCAAACAGAACAGGGTCGTTTTTAATCTCTACCTGCCCTCCCAATCAGTTTGGAAACAGCACAGGACACCAGCCAAGTCACGTTTCTCTTTATTTGGTTTCTACACGTTTTCTGCTTTTCTCGCGGCACTACAGACTGATCCCAAGTCCTGTGTGCATCATGTTAAGGGCTCTACCACTCACGTGCACTACAGGAGACACGCTCCTTTCTCTGCACTCGGTGCTTCTTGCCACAGCACAGTACGGCTCTGGAGACAACTGTGCCTGAGCTGCAGCGGCGCGGCACGGCGCGCCGTGTGGCCTCCCACTTCTGCTGACCCCTCCAGCCCTGCCTGCTCGTGCACATTAACCTCAGTTCTCCGCAACTAGTTTTTTCTCCATTCACTCAAATCCTGTTTGGAAAGTGCCAGGTGACACTGGAGCTTGCTCTCGCCCCTGGCACTGCCCTGTTGCTGTCACTCTCCTCAGCTGCCCAGTCGATGGCCACCGCAGGTGCTGTGGCACCTGCTGCCCCTGTGCCTTGGCGCCTTCCTACCCGGGTCCTGGCACAGCACGGCTCTTGGAGGCAGTGGGGTTTCTGGTGGCCTCAGGAAGAGTAAGGAGGTGACGCTGCCGTCACCACTGAACAACCAAAGCACGGCAGCCATGAAGGCCCCTGCAGTCCGCAGACTTCAGAACATCCGCCCCTCCCAGGCAGCCTCCCCCTCTTCAGGTCAGCCAAGTGCCTTCACTAGGGGGAGGAACAGAGGCACAGGGAAGCAGCCTGTCCAAGGCCGGCACATCCTGCGCTATGGCTTGGATCTAGAATGTTCCCCAGAGGTCTCACGAATTTGGATGTGGTGTGATAAAACAGAACTACGTGCTGTCGGGAGGTGAGGACTGCCTAGAAGAGGCCATGCTTGGGGCTTGTCCTGAAGGGACTGTGTCAACTAGTTGAGACTGGGGGCACCCAGGGCAGAGTTCTGAGGTGCTACTGACTTGTGGGCCAGGAAGTGAGGCAGGGGCCCCACCCTGAATGTAGGGGGCCCCACTGACAGCCTGAACTGAGTAAAGGAGGGAAAAAGAAGTATCATTGGGCTCTGGCCTTGCCCGAGTCTGGCCATCAACTCATTCCTCGCCTCACTTGGCTTCGTCCTGCAATTCTGTGAGTGGCTGTCTGGTCTGCCATGTGTCGTCAGGGTTGCCGGCTGGTCATGAATGGACTGTGAGATCTTCTGAAGCTTTTAAATAAACGGTTCCTCCCTCAAGTTGCATCTGTCAAGCATCTTGTCATACCAACAAGACCACCATTAAGACAACTTTGTTGACCTCACAGCAGCTACATGCTTGTCACCTGGCACCACAAATGCAGCGGGCAAAGGCGCTCTTCAGCTAGGCTATGGGCAGTGCTGTGCGGAAGGCAGCCACTGCTCCTCCCGCAACAGCACGAGGGCCTGAGCTTCACTGCTGCCGCCTGTCAGGGCTGTGTCTCCAGGAGCCAGTACACCTCCTCGTGCCCCAGAGACGTCAAGCAGCCCAACTGCACCTGCTGGCCCTCAGGACAGCCCAGCATGGCTCCCAGTACAGCCCGTATGTTTGCTAACCTCTCCTCCTACAGCAACACAGTACATCTGACGCTGGCACCAGGCTACAGGCACGCAGCATCTGGGCACTGCTGGGCCAGGGACCGACTCACACGCAGCTCTGGAGCCTGTGCCAACCTGGGGATGTTTCTGGGCAGAAAGGTGCAGCTATGAGTGTGGGGTCCTCAAGGGCGGCAGGTGGGGGGCGGCGGAGGCTTCGGTGACCTTCCAGAAACCTCAGTCTAGAGCGAGCTTCATGTGGCTAGAGGAGACGGAGTGGAAGGGCACTCACCTGTGTGCCTCTTTCTGGACACCCCTGGGATCTCTGTGGGGGACCCGGTATGCTTAACTACATGTAAGATGTTAATCAGGTGACTGCACTTGGCCTCAAAGCCACTGGCTCCTCTCCGACCAAATACACTCAGTGAGGAACGAGTACTCACCAGCAGAAACGTGTTCCAGAGATCTAAGAACTTAAATCTTCCAGACAGTACTAATTTCCAGTAGGCAACTGCCATTTCTAAATCTAGCAACAGAAAGAAATTAATTGAAAAATCTCAGTCGTTTTCTCCTGTATAAAAATTACCTGATCAGTAAAATTTGTGACTCTTACCCAAGTCATATAAAGGCCCAATCTCTACCCGAGCATTTCTAAAAACTATATGATCTAATTTATAAATTTGAGGAAACCAGTACTGGTGGATTTACTCATTTGGATACACAGGTAGTTATCCCCACAAGTAGCAGGTCTGATCTGGCAACTATTAACACATACCATTTACTTCTAAGCTACAAGTTGACTCATTCAGAAAGGACAGGACCCACGACTCCCCTAGAGACCCGCTTCTTCTTTACAAATAACACAGCCTCTCACACTTCAGGACGACCAAACTCAGACGCAAATTAGACAATACGCGAGGAACTTCAGATTTTTCACTAAACAGAAAGACAATCAGCCCAATTAGGAAACCCTTTTCACTAATGTAAGGACACTTAGAAATCTAGGCTGCTCACCAAGCGAAGTCAGTGTGTTCACTGTTTCCTGCCCAGACAGGAGCGACTCCCTGGGGATTTCCATGTACACCTATGCTACAGGCTCAATTGGAAAGGTGTCTAACAACAGCGGTTGTAGGTCCTGCTAGCAGTGTGAGAGCACTATCTCCAATTCACTGGATTCTGAGAACTAATTAAGTCTCTGCTCAATGGAAATGTAATTAGGACCTGCATGTACATGCTCACCCCAGGAAGTACATAAAGGGCTGAGAAGTTTCGTTCTTAACACTGGCCACCTGTAACCACATTTATAGTGCATACCACTGGCAGGCAATGAAGGGGAAATTATGTTGAAATCATTTCCTAGTTTTTATGTAAGTATGTCAGATAAGCTAATGTAAAAAGCTGTAACAAAAATACTAAGGTAACAGACTAGTTTAAATGCAAAATACCCACAAAACACAAGTCAAAGAATTTTTTTTTCTAACCCTGGTTTAATCCAATCTGGACAGAAATTCTCAAGCTGGTGGCCTAACGTGGATGTCCAGGGCTATCATCAGAGCTGGGTGAGCCAGAGGTAGAGGACAGCAGCACCTTCCAACAGGATGCCCAGGCACCTGGCGCCTTGAGGGGACCGACTGCAGAGACAGGAGTTACAAGGAGGGTGCGTGGGAGGCTCCATCCTGTGGGCCTTACCGACGGGACCACGGGGAGGGCTAGGGTGGTTAGTCTGGTCCTGCTTACAAGTCTACACCCTGATCTCTCAGGAAGAACAGTAACTGGAATCTACATTCAACTCATCTTAATGATGTAAATCGCTCACAATGGGAAATGGACGTGGACCTGGGAAGGAAAGAAAAATACGGTTTTAGGGCCACATTTACAAGCTGGTTACTTCTGGGTTAGTTTTAGTCCTAGGAATCTTTTAAAAATAAAGAACCAAATTTGGATGTGGGTAAATCACATGACTGAAAAGTAAATGTTGTCTATAAAAATGTCACCTTGTCCCTAGGGACTTAGTCATCTGCAGAATGACTGTAACACAAAGCCACAGAACGCACAGCCTGAGACTGACGTGTCCGGGCAGCTACGATGCTGGGCTTCATCTTCCTGGCAGCCACTTCTTCAGAAGAGCTTCGAAGCATCTCCTCTCCTGGTTAAGCCAGTGTCAGGAGAAGGCAGTACTATGTAAGACAGGCGCTGTGGGGCTCCGTTTAGGATCGCTGTCAGAAAGCATCTTGGGGACACGCAAAAATCAGCTAATTATAATGAACTTCACGCTTCCTAGAAATCACGAATCTGAAAGCTATCCAGCAAAAACCTTGTCAAGAAGCCTGGCTCTTGGGACGAAGGAAAACCCGTTGTTTTAGGGTTGTTTATGGCAAGGACTCTTAAAAACTACTTAAGTAGAGGCTAGAGGTGTAGCTTAGCAGGTAAAGTGCTTGCCTAAAGTGCAAGGGCTTAGGTTTGGTGCCCCAGCACCACATAAGCTGAGTACGGCCGCACACGCCTATAATCCCAGCTTTTGGTAGGCTGAGATAGGAGGATTGCCATGTGTCTGAGGCTAGCTTGGGTTACACAGTGAGTTCAGGACCAGCCTGGACTGCAGAGTGGGATCCTGTGTCAAAAAACAAAACAAAACAAAACAAAACAAAAAAACCTTACTAAATATTTCTGAAATCCAGAGTGCTTTTTATAGGCGTTGTCACCTGTCTTTGTCAGCTCTAGGATGATTTCTCATAGTGAAAGTCTGGTCTGGAGTCGGGTCTCCCTGTAGCTTTCTAGCGCCGCTATAGGGGCAAGGACTCACTGTGGAGAAGAGGCAGGCTGTGGACAGTGACCAGGGGCACAGGATCACATATGGACACTCAGCTTCCTAGAGATGCCTGACTGCCTCTCAGACTGTAAATGGCGCTGCGAAGGCCGCTGCCTGGCTCACGTGGTCTGTGCTGGCATCACCCTGCCCCTGGCCGTTCCCACTGTTTTCTCTTGCATGTCCTCCCGTGCCCCAATGTAAGGGGAAAATTTTGGAGGTAGTCTCTCTCTATCTATCTATCTTTTTTTTTTTTTTTTTTTTTTTTTTTTGAGACAGGTCTTGCTCTATAGCCCAGGCTGGTCCTGAACTATGTAGCCCAGGCTGGTCTTGGACTCAAAGCAATCCTCCTGCCTCAGCCTCTCGAGTGCTGCGATTACAGGCGTGTGCTACCATGCCCAGTTTATATAATGCTGGGGAACTGAACTTGGGTACTTAGCGCTTGACCTAGTGATTGCTAGGCAAGTACCTTAACCACTGAGCCATTCCTCCAACCCAATAGTCTATATATTTTATGTATAGCTTTATTTATTGTTTGAGGTGTTTTTACTGTGCTGTTTTGGGCAAAAAAAAAAAAAAAAAAAAAGGAGCCAGGGTGCAGTGCAGCTCTCTACGAGGGAGACTTACCTAATATGGCTCTGTGTTCAGTTACCAGCAGACTGAATTAAATGACTGTATTTATTCCGACTATCCACTAAACACAGGACAAAGAACAGTATCGTGTAGAAATGCCGTGGAGGTGGGAGCCTGTGGTTCCAGCACGTGAGGCAGATGCAGGCAAGACCCCACACTCTCGGAGTTTGAGACCAGCACGTCTCGAGCACAAGACCACAGTGCACATAACCCTGGTGTGCACAATGAAGACCACAGTAAGGCTCTCCCAATGCCACCTCCCACTGCTGCCCTCGCCTCTTCTAGGACGAGGGGGCACGGGCGCCCATTTAGGAGGAGAGGGGACACTGACGCGCATCTCGCCAGTAGGCACTGAGTCCACGGTAGACAGACTGCACAATGTAATATCTAGAAATGGGAAGTCAGTCACCCTGTTTTTAGTTTAGGATACTGAGCACAGCTGGGCTCAGTGGCATAAGCTTGTCATCCCAGCTCTATAGAAGCCCAGCCTGGGCAAGTTAGCAAGATCTTAACCCAAAGAAAATATGGGCTGGTGATACAGCTTTCTGCAAAGGCCCTGGGTTCAATCTCTAGTACTGAAAATAAAGAAGAGTCCTTTTCCTACAGGAAAGAAATGACACTGCTTTTATTGGCCTATTCTGTCAAATGATGCTTAAGGAAGTCTTTAAAATAGAGGATACACGTACTACATGGCCTGTGTCTCAAGCTATTTAAATGATTTATTTCTAACAGAGGCTTAATTTCCCTAAGACTGTACTCAAGGTATTAAAGCAATGGAAGTAGGATAAATATTGTTCACCATTCACAGAAATTCCAAGGCATCCACTAAAGAATTGCTATAATTTATAAGCTTACATCAGAGGATGCCAGTGGCGAGGGGGAGTAGAATTTTAGTTTGGGAAAAGGGAAAGCTTCTGAAGACAGCACTGTGGTGGCTGCAAAGCACTGTGAATGCATGTTGAGATTATTATTTTTTGACACAGGGTACTGCTACATTGCCCAGGCTGGCCTCCAGCTTCTGTCCAGCAATCACTCTGCCTCAGCCCCTCAAGTACCTGCGACTGCAGGCATACATCACCATGCTCAGCTTGTGATGGCACTTAATGCTACTAAACCAGGCTCTTAAAAATAGCGAAATCTCTGAGTTCTCAAATAAAAACCGATAGCAACCAGAAAACAAAACAAAATCCCTAGGCAACATTTACAACTCCAGGTAAGAGAGTATCAGCAAGGACCCCCACAAAGCACAGCCACTGTGCGGTGTGAGTGGAACGCGAGGGGCTCTGTGAGGGCTGGGCTGCAGCAGGGTCAGGCTCTGGCCATGGCAGAGTGCAGGGGTCTTCAGTCCCTACCAACCCCGTGGATGACAAGCAGGAACTGGCCTGCAGAGGAGCATGAGGAGCGAGAGACTAGCTGAGCAGGAAGGAGACAAGGGGGTGGACAGAAAAGCCAGACCTTACATTCTGTACAGTACATGACACAGGTGCACACAAGGCTGTTCCCAGAGGAGGCAGCTGCCTACAAGGGAGCGCCTGGGATGCAGACCTTACATTCTGTACAGTACATGACACAGGTGCACACAAGGCTGTTCCCAGAGGAGGCAGCTGCCTACAAGGGAGCGCCTGGGATGCAGACCTTACATTCTGTAC